>PVLC010039011.1:0-14469 GCA_004027655.1 Graphiurus murinus
CCCTAAAGCACATGATGTACTTACACAATCATATCAAGGTCACTCACTGAAGTGAACCTGAGGGGGAGGGAGGGGGAGGGGATTGGGGTGGGAATTGGGGAAGGGGTCAAATGAGAATTGTGTGCAAATATGTTGTTAACAACTCGTACTTAACAAAGATGTATGCTATATTGCACGAATTACTACAATAAAAAATTTTTTTTAAAAAGTGACAGATTTGAAACCACGTTTTTTGTTAAAAAAAACTGGAAATGTTTAAACTGCAAAAGCAATAAGGAAGGGTCACAGTAACGTTCTTCATTCATCCAAAAACAATTATGCAAACAGGTTAGACTTATATTGAATTAACCCATGAGATAGAAGTAGGACCTAGATCAGTGATTACTGATCTAACTACACACTGTAATCACCTGGGGATGGATGGATGGATGGATGGATGGATGGATGGATGGATGGATGGATGGATGGATTAATGAATGTACTGATTTATTTTATAAGTACAGACACACAGTCCCCATTCCATATCAGTTATATCTATGGAGTGAGATCTGGGCAGAGATTATATTTTTAACTCTCTGGCTAATTTAATATTCAATCAGATCTTTGTGTAAAAAATCCTGGGAAAGAGTTTTCTTCTCAAAATAAAGAAGAGTATTATCCCAAGGTGAAATAGGTTGTCTTAGAAGGTAATGGGGTTCAAGTCAAGTGGGAGGCAGAGCTGGAAGTAGAAAATACATGCCTGAGAACTCACGCCTGGGTTTAAATCTAGCTCTGTCACTATTCACTGTGTAACTAAGCAGCTTTCTAGATGTTTCATCCTGAGTTTCCTCACTCATAAAGATAACAGCTAACTTCACTGGGATTTCTGTGATTTAAATAAAATCACCTAGGTGAAGCACTACAATTCTAACAAAATGGTAGAGTGAGTGCCCTGACATTGAAAATTAAAGCTACAGAATAAAATTATATAAATATCTTTGATGCATCAACAAACTAGAATAAAGCAGGGAATGCTAAACTCAAAACCAGCACCTAAACATTAAGTGCTCAGAGGGCATCATCAAACCAGGCAGGCTGAACACTGATACTCAGTTTCACTAGGTTCTAGAAAAGGAGACAAATATTCCAGGACACGTTCAAGGCTGGTGCGTCTAAGAGAAAGCTACACCCACCAGAAGCTGGGTTCCAAAATTACATGCACAGTTAAGAAGTGAATTAAAAACAAAGTTGACCTACACCTACTCCTATATCTCAGAAGATTGCAAGGAAAATTTCCTGTTCTGAAATTTGACACTAAATATAGGAAATAAAAATCTCCCCTGAGAATCCATGACTTCAAGCTGGTCCTCACACAAGCAACCCAAATTCATGCTACTTGGGTAATCTGAAAAGCCTCATGTTAAAATGTTCCCAGGACTTCTTGATAGTAGGCACTGAGAAACATGCACATTCTTCTTGCTAACCCTAACCTGAAACTAATCATAACAACACAGGAGATAAACCCAAACTGAGGAACATTCTACAACAAAACAAGACCTGAACTCTTCAAAAATGTGAAGGCCATGAGAGAAAAAGACTAAGGATCTTTTTTGGATAAAGGCTGACTAAAGGGGCTGAGCACGTAGCACAGTGGGAAAGCACTTGCCTCGCATGTGCAAGTCCCTGGGTTCGATCCCCAGTACCACATGCACACAAAAACAATAAAAATAAAATTGCTTAGAGGCAACATGTGATTCTGGATTGGATACAGAATAAGATTTTTTTCTTTCATTATCAGAAATGAACTTAATTCAAATAAATTCTGCAAATTTGATCATAGTACTGTACCAGTGTTAATTTCCTGATTTTGGTAATTGTTCTATAGTTATTAAGAAAAAATACTTTTTAAGGAATATAGACACTTAGAAATAATGGGACATTTTCTATTAGACAAGTGCAACTTACTCTCAGATGATTTAAAAAATAGTATACATATATTTTATACACATACACATACATATTTATGTAAAGAGAGACTGTGTACAAACAGTAAAATGTTAACAGCTGGGAAGCTTGGGTGAAGTGATTATGGGAATATGTATTATTATTGTAACTTTCTTGAAAGTTTGAAATTATTTCAAAATAAAAGTTAAAGCCAGGCATGGTGGTGCATACTTGTAATCCCAGTACTTGTGAGGCCAAGACAAGAGGATCACAGGTTCCAGGTTCCCAGCCAGCCTCAGCAACTTACTGAGACCCTATTTCCAAATAATAGAGTAAAATAGGGCTAGGGTTGTAGCTCAGAGGTAGAATGTCCCTGGATTCCATCCCCAGTACCACAAAAAAAAAAAAAAAAAAAAATTAGACAAGACAGTAAATAAACCCTGCAAAGAGCAGCAGTTTCTATTGAAATATAATAGAAATATAAACTATATAGAAATATAAATATATAATATATGGTTAATATATATTTGGATATATATTATACATAGGAATATATTATTTTTTAAATCTCATTCTTTTAAATTTCTATTTTCTGAGTATGTAATGCACCTAATATAGTAGTACTTGCATGTAACTCATAAGTATCTAAAATTGGAAGAAATTAAAATACATGATGGGCCACAGGATATATGAACATGAGCTATGTACCATAAAAGCATATTAGAGAATTGTTACTTTTGCAGGCATGAAAATGTCACTGTAGCTACACAGAAAAGTATACTTATTTGTTAAAATATATACATCAAGGGAGCTGGGCCTGGTGGCGCACGATTGTAATCCCAGCATTTGGGAGGCTGAGACCGGAGGATCCAGGTTCCCGGCCAGCCTCAGCTACCTAGTGAGGCCCTCCGCAACTTAGTGAGACCCTGTTTCAAAATAAAGAATAAAAAATAGGGCTGGGGGTATAGCTCGGAGGTAGAATGCCCCTGAGTTCAATCCCCAGTACCCCAAAACAAAACAAAAAAAACATATATATCAAGGTATCTTGAGGTAAAAATTAGATGATGTGTTATTTATTTCAGGGAACCTACTACCAGGTGAAGACTAGACACATGAGTGAGCCCATCTGAGACCACCCTTTCTCAGCCATGCGACTGAGGATCCTAGACCAGACCAACACAGGAACACCTTCAGACACAGGCTACTGCCAATGAGACCATGAGACCATGATCAGAAAAGCAATGGTGGAGCCAACATGCCACGCAGCAACAGATAACTGGTATAGAAATACCAGGAAAGAACTCTGACAGTTATAATAACTTTCATTCTCCAAGAGAAGTCCCTCTCCTGTCTCTCAGATTAAAGTATCCAGGTCTCCATGCCTCTATCTAATCCTATTGTGAAAAATAAATCCCACAATATGAAAAAACAAAACTCCATGTATTAATTACTGGAACAAGATGCCACATCAATTTATTTGCTCTTAAGTGACAAGTAATTTCTACTAAGAAGCCAAGAGCAGAGGAGGGGTGGTAGCTTGGGTAAAATAAACAGTCCAGAGCCTTTCTCACCTTAACAACCGTCACGTCCATGCCAGATAAATGTAAAATCGGGGCAGCATTTTTTTCAAATAGAGTCCTGGCTTTGCTGTAGATAAAGGAAAAGATACAAATATTTTAACACAAGTTCTCTAGAGGAAGAATAAAACACCCAGCTATCTTCTCTGGAGTAGAATATACAAGAATATGGAATACAGACTTCCTTTATTTGTTCAAGTACAAGAAGTTTAACAGTGAGTAAATGAATTACTACAGACAGCAGAATAGTTTGTCCCTTGTCTAATACAATCAGCTCTTCCCCATTTGTTTACAGCTCACACCTGCGTTCCTCTAGAGAAGAATGGACAGTAGATACGGCGCTACTCAGAACAATGATGCTTGATTCTCTCCACATGCATTTATGGAACACCTACCGGATGACCAACACCTACCGGTACCAGGCATACAACATGATAGAGTGGACAAAGACCACTAGTCCTCGTGGGCCTTACTTATAATCTTGTGGTATATCCTTATATTCTAGTGGACGGAGAGAAGGGTATCTACTATAATATTACTCATGTGGCCCAAGAGAATAGACTTAACAAAACAGAATGCTGCTTAATTTTAACTCAGTGAACACAATTTTTTGGAAAGAGGTATATCATTTTTGACAACTCCAAATACTAGGAGTATCTCCATATCTTGACTTTTAAACCTGTGGTAAAATCCTAAAGGCAGATCAAAAATATTTTCCTTTTTTTTTTTTGGGCTAGGAAAGGGAAATATTTAAAATTAATTTAACTATGAGATAATTAGTCAGAGGCTGGTCCAAAATTCTCAGGCACAGTCACACCCTCCTCTGTGTTCCCTAATACTTTACACATCCCTCCATTAGCAAGAGAAATTTCCAAGACGGTCTTTAAGACTAGACTAGAAGCTTTGCAAAAACAGATACCAACCCTTATTAATCACCTATATTCTACGATGGTGTATGGCATACTTCAAAGGTACTTACTAAGTATCTGATGAATTAATGTACGAACGAATGAATTAATGAATCTGCCTACAAATGTAGGCATATAAATTCTCAAGAAAAGGATATGATTTGATTGTGATGTCTCATGTTAAGAGAAATTGTTAAAGCAGCATTTGTGTATTTCAAAAGTACCATGCACATTCAGGTCAAGATTTAAAACAGTCCAGGAGTCAAGGGATGCATAAATTGCAAAAAGTCCCTTCCCATCAATGGCATAGTCTCAAAGATAAATAAATGTTAAACTATACCAGTTAGTTGACCTGCATTTTACCCAAATACTTTCAACTGTCATATAAAAAAATTAACAAATAATACTTGCAAATAATTAATGTCAGACATAACCTTTACATCCATACTTGCTTATCCTCTTTCTAAAAAAAGATTAATTTTTGCCAATGATGCATACTTTGATTTTCTTAAGGATAGTTATAATAGAGTTACAAAGGTAGCTAGTGAAGAGCATGTATAGTTATGCACAGACCAAATTCTATCTTTAAACTAAAAAAAAGTAAATATTAATAAAAATAGCACATAAATATAGCCCATCAAATAGCACATAGAACACACAATATTTCTTATGAGTTAAAATAGAAATTTAGAAGCATGGATAAATTTTCACATGAACCATCAAGGGCCTGCCTGAGCATGGAATAAGCAAATTAAATATACTCTACCTTTTCTACTGCTCTGAATGATGAGCATGAAAGGCTAGGTGGAAACTTCTTTCCAGCTCACCATGTCTGGGGGCTTACCCCAACAATAAAGGGCTGAGTTACGGATACTGCTTCTCCTTCAGGGTTGCTTTCATTATTGGATTGATAAGAACAGAGCAGTTGGAAGCAGATCAGATTTATTTCCTAAAAGCAAAACTCTGGAGAAGTCTCAATCTGCCATATCAATCTCAACTAATCTGTATCCTCCTCTTAGTTTAAGAAAAAAAATTTGAACATTTGATGTTTATTCATCTACTTTATATGACACTATGGGTTCAGAAAATCTCTAAAATAAAGGTGAAGACATTTCTTTCTAATGTTCTATATAAAAGATTAAAAAACAAGTGTTATCAGTAAGAAATATATTATTTATTATATAACTAAGAGCAAGATAGCACCAGGGCTAAATAAAAACTTTATGCACTTACAGCAATTTCCAGGCTCAGGCACACACAAAACATAATTACTTTTTAATGTATTATTTATTAATGCTAAACACACAGTTATCTTATTTCTTAAAGCTCTTCTGAAGTTTTAAACCAGTACTACATAATGAAATAGCTACACAATAAATTATAAATTATGTGTCAGGACAGAGCCATGATGACAAAATAGGTACAATTAAATAGTGAAAGCATTAAAAAAATACATATGCTGGAGAGCTTCAGAATGGCTGCCTCCTAGAGACATGCAGGGATCACCTTGGTAAAGGAGAGAAATCCTTCCAGAAATAAAGACTCACTTTAGTGGCCTTTAGATAAAGGTATTATGCTTTCAGACAAGAACCCACCTTTAAAAATGAAAATACATATACAGGTCAAAATATAAGTAGAACCTAAAACTGCTCTATAAAAATAAATTTATTCACATTAAAAAATGTAAGTTATAGAATGCTTGCTTAGCATGTTCAAGGCCATGGGTTTGAGCCAAGAGAGGAAGAAAAAAAAGAGGGAGGAAGGAAAGAAGGAATTCATACTTCTAAGTGAAGTATGAATTTAGAAGTATGAATTCAAAATAACTGATTATAGCTTAAGTGAACTGCCATCAATTTCTTCATCAGAAATTGGCAAGTTACAGCCAGACATGGTGGCACGTGCTTGTAGTCCCAGTACTTGGGAGGCTGAGACAGGAGGATCACAGGTTTGCAGCTAGCCTCAGCTACTTAGTGAGGCCTTCCACAACTTAGTGAGACCCTGTTTCAAAATAAAGAATAAAAAATAGGGCTGGGAGTGTAGCTTGAAGGTAGAATGCCCCTGGGTTCAATCTCCAGTACCACAAAAATAGATAGATGATAGAGATAGATAGATAGATAGATAGACAGACAGATAGATATTGGCAAGTTAGTAACTTACTAGGTCTCTAAAGGACTAGAATACAGAAGTTATACTGAAGTAGGCAGAAGGAGAAGTGCAGGAGTTCTTGGGAAGGGTGAGAAAGCAGAGTAGAGAATGTTCTGCACCTGGCCAGAGTCAAGAACAACAGTACAGCAGCTTCTGTTCTACTGAGGGCTTACTATGAAACAGAAATAATTCTTAACACTTCATAGGCAGTATCTCATTTAATACTAATAGCACCTATTCTATGTGGTCATATCTAAGGTATGTGCCAGTACTTTTTTGATTTTACAGATAAGTAAACTGAGGACTTAAGAAGTTAAGTAACTCCTGCAGTATCCCAGAACCAGTGAACAGCAAAACAGTAAACAGACCAGGATCCCGAACTCTGAAACCTATGCTGAGTTCTTCTGGTTGTGTTGTATTAGGATTTATTTGTTGGTATTCTTTTGTATTGGTATTAAACAAGAGCCGATCAATAGGCATTTTGATTGGTGTTTATGGGGGCAGACAGAGGGCTCCAAGAAAGCCTAACAAATTAGGACCAACTAGGCAGGATAGGAAGCCCATTTAGACAATGTGTGAGTAAAAATCTTACACTGCTGAATTAAAAAGGAAATGAGGCATGGTTTCCCCTCTTACCTGCCTCCAAGCAACGCCTCGAGGACCTGCCTGCAGAGCCTTGCACAGCGCCACCCAGACAGTAGTAACCTCACCACTTACAGTCCGGCCCCGACTACGCTATTGGTTGTTGTTCTTATCTTAATGTCATTTGACTTAGATCTTATAGGATCCAACTTAATACATGTTTATTGATTTACTCAATCCTCAGAAAAGACTAAAAGAATTGTTCTGGACTTTAGGGATAATAAAAGGTATCAATTTCCCCCCTTCTCATCTCTTTCATTCAAGTTTTAGAAATAAATTTTAAATTATTTCTTCCAAAGCCACCAAGATCTTTGTATTCACATTTCCAACAGAATGAGAGCATCACCTACCATGGCAAACTTTTTTTTTTTTTGCCTTGTAATTTTTTTCATTAACAGACTCCTACTCCCCTCAAAGCCCTGTTTCAGTGTGGTACAACCAATAAGCCAACATGCACACATCCTTAGCTCCCAAATTCCCAACTCTTCTTCCCACCTTAGCTCCTTCAGTTCCCTCACATGGCAGTTGCAGACCACCCTGTGACATAACAAGCACACAGCAGCTCACTCCTTTCTCTAGGTCCCTGTTGCATGGGCCATTTCCACAGTTGGGAATAGTGACTCTTCTCCTCCAAGGCTTAGCTCAAGTTTCGCTCCTTTTGGAAAAGAACACCTTGCCCTCCCAAGCCCTCGGTGCTCTTGGCCATCTTGAACATCTCTGATTCAAGCCACACATCAGAGCAGTGGTTCCCAGGGGGACCACTTCAAAGCAGGTAAGACTTCTTTGTGTGCGCGCTAATTCTAGAATGATTACTAAAATTCAATCAGACAAATTTGCTAAGCATCAATTAACTTTATAGTTATTTCACATTAACTGTTATTTCTGTATTACAAATATCTTATTGATATAAAAGTATTGAACCTAGTTCTCCAATTCTGCACAATTTAACTAGCTGCCTGATACGCTGTGATTTTTCCCCCTTAGAAAAAAACTGAATGTATAATAAATCACAAATTGAACTACCCTTTGCAAGCTGCAGGATTGAGAAAGACAGTTGCCTTCTTTACTTGCGCATTGGGAGGAATTAGTTGATTGCCAAACACCTAAAAAGGAAAAAAGAAAAGTGTTCAGTAAATGTCCTTTTATTTAGCTAGTGATCACATATATTCCTTCATTCCAAAAGAATTTACTTCCAGCAGATGTTACCTGCTCCGGAGGAAACACAAATGTGCATTCATGATCTCATATGCAATATGGCTAAGTTTATTAATAAGCAGTAAGGCTATTAATAGAGGGAAGTTTAATCTATGTGTCTTTAGTTTTCAGATTATAATCTTGTTCTCTTCCAGCTTATTACTAAAAAGTGTTAATGAGATTTCTTTGTGTTACCAGTTAATCTTCATACCTTTATATACATGTATAAAAATATATAAATATATATTTTATGTAATAAATATATAAGCATATATATAAGAAATAAACACGATAGTCTATTTGCCCCCTCTTCTTTGCAACCCTGTATGATAACTACATAGCAGCAACTACAGCAGGAAGAGAAATGTAAAACTAGTATTTGCTAAGCACCTAATATTGCCACTTTTACATACATTATTCTTACTTTGTAGAAACCAAGGGTAATCTCATTTTCACCGAAAGTCAAGATTCCAAAACAATTTACTCAGTCACAGAGTTAATCAATTATAAGCCTAGAATTCATATTTATCTAGCTCCAAAACCCAAACGTTTACACTCTTGGCTCTTAAGGAGAGGCAGAATTAAGAGGCAGAGGACTAGATGTCAGGATTTAAAATGAGATCTGAAAGGGAGCTACTGCTATGTGAGAGAAAACAAGAATGAGAACTAGAAAGCGCCAAATGAACCCAGGCTTGGATGTGGGGAAGCGGGTCTGGGCCAACGCAGCAGAATTATAATATAGAAGTACAAAGTAAAGACCGGAGGAAAAAAAAGAAAGTTACACAAAGATATTTTATTAAGTAACTTACTCTAAATCTACTACCTCCCTGACAATCCATTAGAGATCCTTTGTCACTATTATTTCTTGCTTTAAAAAAAAGCTTTTTTTTCTGAATACTTTGAAGAGACACACTTTCTATGTGAAAAGTTTTTCTGGTATATTATCATTTCTGTTCTGTTTTCTCTCTTATTTAGGTCTTAGTATTTTACTGTCAAATCTCCAAATACAGTAGTTTCTTTTCCAACCCATATTATTCTGAAATGTGATCAAAATCATTTAATTAATCCAGCTCTCTAGCCTACCAGATTTCAGATCTATAGTACTAGATTATTCTTCCTTTTCCTAGTTTTTTTGTCTCTAGAATTCCTGCCTTCTTGGAACTCAAGTACCAGGTTCACAGTGTACTGTAAGGAGTTTATGTGAAGCCACACTGAGTTTATGTGAGATTTTTTTTTTTAATCACATTCTTTCAAGAATTTAGACAATAAAAAGGACAGAGAAAAAATAGAGATGAAGCCGGGCGTGGTGGCGCACGCTTGTAATCCCAGCATTCGGGAGGCTGAGACCGGAGGATCCGGGTTCGCGGCCAGCCTCAGCTACCTAGTGAGGCACTCTGCAACTTAGTGAGACTCGGTTTCAAAATAAAGAATAAAAAATAGGGCTGGGGGTATAGCTCGGAGGTAGAATGCCTCTGAGTTCAATCTCCAGTACCGCAAAAAAAAAAAAAATAGAGATGACTGTAAAGCTGAACCTGCCTCCTTCTGTCATGTGGAAGGAGAGAAATGTGTGCTGAGGAAGTAGAAAATTACAAAGGTAGGAAGAGGCCGATACATGAGAGGAAGAAGTAACTAAGGAAACACTGTCCCTGAAGATGTGAGAAGAGATGAATTCAGATCAGAGGTGGAGGCTTTTTTTTTTTTTTTGCGGTACTGGGGATGGAACTTAGGGGCATTCTACCTCTGAGCTATACCCCCAGCCCTATTTTTTATTCTTTATTTTGAAACCGAGTCTCACTGAGTTTCGGAGTGCCTCACTAGGTAGCTGAGGCTGGCCGCGAACCCAGATCCTCTGGTCTCAGCCTCCCAAATGCTGGGATTACAAGCGTGCGCCACCACGCCCAGCAGGTGGAGGCATTTAACTCAAATAAGGAAGGGTGGATGTGTGGGGCAGGAATCACCTTGAATTTAATATTAAACTTTGTTTGATAATCACCTTGATGCAATCAGTACACATTGCATACATGTATCAAAGCATCATACTCAGCCCTATAAATATGTACAAATATTGTGTCAATTAAAAATATTTTAAAACCTTTGGAAGTTTATTTGAATTGGTTTCTAAAACAATTTGGAGCCCTATGACAATACATCTAAGCAAAAAATAATTCAATTCTTAAAACACAGATTAAGAAGTTAGATAACAATCACTGGAAACAGGAATTTTTGTGTATCTGTTGTGACTGTCCTTGTCATTGATGAAAACATTTCAGAAACAAATATGAGTTTGCCACCCACTTCTACTAAATGCTTCATTTGCCATTTTTTTACTTTCATGTTTCTTTTTTGGTATTTCTGACATCATGAGCTTAAGTGACATATAATGAAAAGGTACCTGAGTTACAAAAATTCATGTGTCAGTCATTACGTACAAACAGGTGTGGGGGCACAACGTGTCTGAAGTTTAAAAGGATTTGCAATTCAACTATAATTACTACAGCCAGATAGATGAATTTTTAAGTAAAATCCCATGGAATTGGAATAAGAGTGCACATGGTATGGATCAGTTGTGCTAAAGAGGTGGGCTTTCAAAGTATGAATCAACAATTTTAAGACTTGGCTTTCAGAGGCAACACCTGCTCTGAACTGACAGCCTTGGGGTTTATTTGGATCAGGGATGATCAGAGTTTAGCCAGATCTTTAAGGACAACTGCAAACATGAACAAATTCCCCGAGCTTCAGCCAGTCCAGTTATGTTCTTGGGAATGTTCCAGAAGTAAACAAGTCTAACGGGGTAGGCGTTAGAGCTGCTCCTTGCCAGATAACCAACTTTCTCCAGTTCTACTCAGAGTTGGCTCTTGGCCCGATTCATACCGATAGTGGGCGAAAAAAAATAGCCAGACTGCACTGATGCAAGACCCCACACACGTCCCTGGAGCAGTGTGGGCTTCCTGCACTGCGGAGATAAGGTGGGTTTTCATTTTATCACAGGAAAACGGCATTACCTGAGCTTCTTGACAGGCTGCTCTTCTTAGCAGGTTATCACTATCAAAGCAAGCAAAAGAGAACTTATATTAGCATTCACTTTCATAGAAGATTAACACCCACACAAAATTTGTGGGGTTTATTTTTATTTTTGTGGTACCGGGGATGAAACCCAGGGGCATTCTACCTCTGAGCTGCACCTCCAGCCCTATTTTAGTCTTTTATTTTGAAACAGGGTCTCACTAAGTTGCAGATGGCCTCATTAAGTAGTGAGGCTGGCCACAAACTTGCGATCCTCCTGTCTCAGCCTCTTAAGTACTGAAATTACAAATGTGTGCCATCACTCCCGGCTCTTGGGGTTTATTTTTAAATATATATACTTTTCCCTAAAAATAGCCATGTGAAAGTTTCTTAAAGACCTGAAAACAAATCACGGGCACATTTGAAAAATACATCTCTAAATGAAACTGTGTTAAGTATTTCCATATTATAATAAGGAAAATAATGTCCTGTCCCCCCCCATAATGTTCACATCCTAATCCCCAGAACTTGAGAATGCTACTTTACATGGCGAATGGGATTTTACAGATGTGATTAAATACAGGACTTAGAGATGGTGAGGTTATCCTGGATTATCTGGATGGGCCCAATCTCTCCGCAAGGTCCTTAAAGCTGGGAAAGCAGCTCTGCAAGGTCCTTAAAGCAGAGCCACTTTCCCAGCTGTGGTCCACATGTGACTCTGCAAGAGCAGTCAATTGTTGGTTGCAATGATGGAAGCAGGCTATGAGCCCAGGAATGTGACAGCTTCTAGAAGCTGGAAGAGATTCTCCCCCAGAGTGTCCAGGAGGAGGACTGTCCTTGCCAACACGTTGATTTTCAACCAGTGAGATCCGTGTTAGGCTTCTAATCCACAAAAAGTAAGATAATAAATTTATGTTGCATTAAACAACTAAGTTTATGGTGATTTATTAGGTAAAAATAAAAATAAAAAACTAATATACATATCCTGACTTTTTCTTTTCCAGTGGAAATTACTCAGGTCACCTGCCAGAAATAAATTTAATGTTTAGTGGCTTCTATTATTATTTTATTCAAATCCCCTATTTTTTATATTACTGCCAGACACTCAATTATATCATAAAGAGAAATTTTGTAAAGAGGCAAAATTTTGGCTTCCAAAATGAATGCATTCTGTCAGAATATGATCATCTATTTAACATAAGGGTCTCTAAAATGTGTCATAGAGCACTTTGAATGACTCTGATTGCCTGCAGAGCCCCAGAATCTTCTCCATGTATAAATCTTTGCTCCTGCACATTGCTGGCACTGCTAAGATAATAAATTCAGCCTAGTTAACATCAGTTATGAAAACTAATAGCCAGAAAAGGTTGCCAATAATTAATCTGTAGAATTTAAAAGCAAAAAAGGGTTATTTTACCCATATTCTCTTTGTAGGCCCTTTTTTATAACACTGAAGACTCTGAATCTTGCATTTTCAGAGTAATTCCAAATCTGATTTTAGTATTTAGATTGAAGGACAAGAAATGAATAAACAACCTGTGACTTTTTGCCATGGTTATAGTCAAAGGCTGCTTGATGACTTTTCTTCCACAGCTGTAGAACAACCCCTTAAAGTCGCTGGGTAGGCAGCTTCATTAAACAAACACCATTTGAAGAGAAGTATCGATGGTATCAATATGAAACCCTAGTACAATGTTCCATTAAAATTATAATGGCAGTATGACCTCAACAGTCTATGTTGTCTGAGGGAGACCAATCCCTTGTGAAGTGTGGCCCGTAGCTGGCCCTGGCAGCCAGGCCCAGGCCCCACCTGTCTGCACGGTTCTGCTCTACTGCTGCCCAGAGAGCAGGAGAGATGTGTGGCCTGCTCCACCTCACCTGCCCAGGATTCACAAATACTCACACTTTGCTTTTTTCCCGGCATCTGTTTTCCCCATCAAATGCTCCCAGTGAATTATTTCAACACCAGCAATTATGTGTGTATGTATATATATGTGTGTCTACATATACTATAAGATGCAATTCAGGGTACAAATTAGTACAATGTTTAAAAGTAATTAGCATGTTGATAACCCTTTATAGTTTACTTGATACTTCACATTTAGGACCTTATATACAATGAAAAGGTAAAATACTGAACCCACAGGAACCTCTGGATCACAAAGTAATACTAGGCTCCTCACAGTAACCTAGGCATGGTTATGAGATCCCCTGGATGGTGCTAACCCCCAGCCCAGCTTCCACATCATCCTGGGAATATGGGATCCTGCTATTCATGCCTGTGCTCCCCCAACTATTTGTTTTTAATGTTTTTCTTTCCAATAAGTCAATTTCCTGTGCAGCCAATCTCTTATCCTATGAACTCATCCTATAGATCCTTCTGCATAATCCCTTCAGGCTTCCGTAAAAGTTGCAAAGCTATCTCTCTATCTATGTTCACTTCCCCCACTTCTTCCTTCCGGTTCATTCCCCACTGAGGATGGACCTGAGGCCACTAGCTCCTCTGGGTCATAAGCAGAGAACAGCATCCTTGCTATATTTTCGCCATACAGATTTCTATGCACTAGCTGAAAAGTGAAGCCCTGAATGTGTACAAGAATAGTGGACAGTGCCTAGGATTATTTTCCCCTAAATCTCTGTTGCTAGAAGTAAAATTTTGATGACTAGCTTGTGATTAAGTATATAAAGATCTCAGATCTCTTGAGTTTTTTAATGCTCTTGACTCATCAGAGTACTCTCAAAATCAAAGGATTTTATGGTAGTTCATTTCCTAAATTTAATGTACCATATGGAATATGCTGTCAATGTCACCTGTGAGAAAGTCAGAATGTGTGCTAATTTAGATACTACGAAAGAAAATCCCATTATAAAATGGTACAAACATAGATACACATGCGTTGGTCTGATAGTTTGGTTTCCTTTCTTTTGGGTAGATACCCAGTAGGGGGATCGCTGGATCATATGGTAGGATCATTCCCATTCGTCTGAGGATCCTCCATACTGTTTTCCAAAGTGGTTGCACTAATTTGCAATCCCACCAACAATGTATTAGGGTTCCCACTTCTCCACACCCTCGC
>PVLC010039013.1:0-14477 GCA_004027655.1 Graphiurus murinus
ACCCAGGAACATTCTACCTCTGAGCTACACCCCCATCCCTATTTCATTTTTAATTATAAAACAGGGTCTTTCCTAGTGTCCAAGAATGGCCTTGATCCTGCGATCTTCTTGTCTCAGCCTCCCAAGTACTAGGGTTACAGGCGTGCTTCACCATGCTGGGCTATTTCTACATATATTAACTCGGTAATCTTCACTAAAAACCTATGGGGCAGATACTTATTATTATCCTCACTTGATAAGTGAGGCACAGAAATGACACATGACTTGTACAGGGTCATTCAGCTACTCAAGGGTGAAGGCTGGGTAACCAGTTGGTTTTTCAGTGTTTACACTTAACCACTCACCTGTTACAAGAGCAAGGATGCTTCCGTTCACATGATGAATAAAGATAGAGGCCTCTTCAACTACCAGCGAGCGTGTTTCGGGCTGAGACAGAGGTGTCAGGGACTCCGTGACACCTGTCATCTAGATGGCCCCTCAGCGCTTCCCAAGCTGTCTCAGACAGCCTCACTCGCTGGCTGCCTTATTTGTCGCCACTTCCCACTGAGTGACTTTCCTGAGCTCCAGTCACTTCGCCTGCATCCGCCTTGTTTTGCTTGACTCCTGTGCTTTTATATCTTTACACATCCTTCCTGGAAAACTTTGGTAAGTTTGGGGAAATTCTCAGCCTTCTAGACTCAGCTCAGTTGCCAGCTCCTTTCTCAGACCTTTCAGGCTGAGCTGTTGATCAGTTTCGCTTCCCCGCTGCCTGGCTTATACCTTTATCATAGCTTGTTTTATAAAATATTGAATTCTGGTTCTCGTTCTCTCTCCTCTAAGCTGGGAGCTCCTTTAGAGCATGGGTCAGATCCAGCACGGCGTACAGGTCATCACTGGTGCCACATAAATGTTTACTGAAAAAAAAAAAAGCCTAAAGCAACTGTTACTATTGTCAGATAATTATCGACAGTCAGAAATTTTGTCTTCGAACTTATATAAAGAACTTTATTTTTGGTTCTAATTACTCTGATTATTTTATTTGTTTTGCCTTGTTTGCATAAATTACTGACACTTTATTTCACCATTTGATGCTGATGATACTAAAATAAAATTTAGGCAAACACTGAAGATAAAGATGCTGGTGATAAAACATATGCACAGGTAACACTTTTATTTTTAGGGCCAATCATGGAATCCTCCCTTTCTGTTCTGTCAGGTAGTCAGGTGTACAGGTAGAGCCTGCAAAATAATATGTTTGTTGTTCCTGTCCTGGAAAGGACAGAAGTTTGGAATTTTTGACATAACTAAACAAGCATCTGGGATCTGAGACGCTTAAAAAAAGCATAGGTATGGTGGCACACACCTGTAATTTCAGTACTTGGGAGGCTGAGACAAGAGGGTTTCA
This sequence comes from Graphiurus murinus, assembly GCA_004027655.1. NCBI lineage: Eukaryota > Metazoa > Chordata > Mammalia > Rodentia > Gliridae > Graphiurus > Graphiurus murinus. The sequence continues at coordinate 1,385 of PVLC010039013.1, forward strand.
GGTTCAATACCAGCCTCAGCAATTTAGCAAGACCCTGCTTCAAAATAAAAACTAAAAATGGCTGGGGGTGTAGAATGCCTCTGGGTTAAATCCGCAGTACCCTTCACTCCCAAAGGAATAAAGTCGGTAATAGTTTGTTACATATAGACAACCTATTAGTTGATTTTACTAAAGAGTTACTAATTACAAATTTTGCCTTGAGTATGGGTGTAGCTCTAATTTTTCCCTAAGCAGTTGCTGATCTAGTCAAGGATACCTGCGTCGTCAGTGCCTGGGGTCCTCGTCTTTTTTTCTTTCCTCCTTCTGCCTCATGGACATACTATCTGCTGCAATGAATTTACATTCAATCATTTGCTTTGTTGAAGCCCTCCTCACTTGTAGTGTTTCTTTACTGTATTCTTTTTCCTTGTGGGGATTACTCTCTTATATATTAGTATATTTTTCTTCACTTCTATAGTTTTTCTCTGGTTTTCCTCAACACTGATGGAGACCTCTGCCTCTACTTCCATCCTGAAAATTACTTTTGGGGCATCCTCTGCTTAGTTCATTATTAGTACCATTGGGGTTTCTGGCTCCTAAGTCAGGACCTCTAGTAGTTAACTCCTACTTTTTGGAAAGATCATTTTCTTCATCTTGAAGGAGGTGCAGAGAAGGAATTCTTACCAGTCTTTCTCCACTCCTACCCCTGTTCTTTCCACAAGGCATCAGAATAATATCCCTACCCATGTTCTATCTTGGCTTTCCCCCTTCCATCTCTGCAGACTGTTTTACATAATGTTTTGATGAGGTGTATAAAATAATCCCTGCTGATAGGGAAACACAGTTTGAAGACGTTTTCATTATCAGAGATGCAGCCCAGTGTGCTGACCCTTAACCCATTTCTGAGTCTGTCCCCACCAGGCTAGGGTGAAGGCAACTGTTAATAATAAAGCTGAATGTTTATTTATGCAAGTGCTTGAGGAAATTTGGTTGAATATTTTTATAATCTTGAAATAGTGATGGAATCTGCAAACATCAAAGCCAGAAGCCCTCAATGAAGAGATTTATAGATGAAGGAAAAATGGCATCTGGGGGAAATATTTGCAATATAGGTAGCAATCAAGAGTTAAATGCCTGGGTTAACAAGAGCCTTAATAAATAAATAGGAAAAGGATAAACATTGGATTCTAAAAAGTCCATACACATGGAAAGATGTTCAGTCTTTCCTAGTAATAAAAGAAAATGTAAGTCAAAACAATAATAAATTAGACTGGACATTATTTTTTTTTTTTTGAGGTACTGGGGATTGAACTCAGGGGCATTCTACCTCCGAACTACACCCCCAGCCCTATTTTTTATTCTTTATTTTGAAACCGAGTCTCACTAAGTTGCGGAGTGCCTCACTAGGTAGCTGAGGCTGGCCGCGAACCCAGATCCTCTGGTCTCAGCCTTCCGAATGCTGGGATTACAAGCGTGCCCCACCACGCCCGGCTAGACTGGACGTTATTTAAAGACTGATAAGAATATCGATAAAGAAGCTGGGTGCAGTGGCATACACCTATAATACCAGCAACTCAGGAAGCTGAGGAAGGAGGATCACAAGTTCAAAGTCAGCCTGGGCAACTCATGAGACAGTGAGATCCTCTTACAAAAAAACAAACAAAAAATCCCAAAAAAACAGTCAGTTGTAACTAGCTCTGTGGTACAGTGCCACCAGGCTCTATCTCCAGTATATTGGTAAAGGGATGAAAAATTAGGCATATTCTTACACACACACACACACACACACACACACACACACACACACACACGTATTAGAATGACCACACTAAACATACTAAAAGTTACTGAAAATATCAAGTGTTGAGAAGGTTGTACACCAGTTGGAGCTGTGAAAATTAGCTGGTGAGAATACAAAATGTTACAACCACCTTGGAAAACAGTTTGGCAGTTTCCTTAAAAGTTAAACATGTACTTATAATATTACCTAATTATCATACTCCTGGGCACTTACACTTGAAAAATGAAAATTTATATTCATGCACTAAAAAACTTGTATGTAGCTATTTGTAGTATCTCTATCCATAACTGCTCAAAACTTGAAAAAAAAAGTTCTTCAGTGGGTAAATGAATAAACTGTGGCGCATCCATATAATGAAATAAAAAGTCAAAAGCAAAAAACAAAACAAAACAAAAAACAGAAATATTGATGTATGACACAAAATGAAGCTGAATTGTAAAAGCATTATTTTGAGTGAGAGAAGTCAGTCCCAAAGTTTTTAAACCATATGATTCCATTTATATAACATTCTTGAATAGAAAAATTTATGGGGCAGAAACTAGATCAGTGGTTGCCAGGGGTTAAGGTGTACAAGGAAGATATGACTATAAGGGATAAGGCACAAGTTTTTCAGGAAGATGAAACTGTTCTTAATTCTGACTATTGTGATGGTAACACAAATCTCTATATGTTAAGATTGTGGAACTGTCTATCAAAAGTAAAAAGGAAGCCGGGCATTGTGGTGCACGCTTGTAATCCCAACATTTGGGAGGCTGAGACTGGAGGATCCGGGTTCTCGGCCAGCCTCAGCTACCTAGTGAGGCACTCCGCAACTTAGTGAGACCCTGTTTCAAAATAAAGAATAAAAAATAAGGCTGGGGGTATAGCTCAGAGGTAGAATGCCCCTGAGTTCAATCCCCAGTACCAAAAAAAAAAGTAAAAAGGAAATTTTACTCTGGTAAATACAACAAAACAAAACTAGGCATTCTCATGATGTGTTCATGAGAGTACAGATTGGTACCAGCTTTTATGGAGGGCAATTTAGCTATATGTATCAAAATGATGTTAAGTTTATGTATTCTGCTATTTAACAATCTCATTTTTTGAAGACATTCTAAGAGATCTTTGAGCACCTGTGCAAAGATAATACAAAGATGATTATGGCTATGACTTGTAGTATATTTGGCTATGAGGATCATGGCTTTTTTATGTCTATAAAAAAGAAACAAATTAAATGTCTACTTATAGAGATTTGCTTTATGGTATATATTTGTACAGTGGAATATTAGCTATCTAATTAAAATAATGATAGTGTCTACAGTTTATTTACATGGAAAATTTTCCATGCTATATTATGTAGCAAAAATAATAGTTTTCTAAGAGTACATATGGCATGAGCTTGTTTTTAAAAATGAAGACATATCTAAATATACATATATTTGTTCATACAAAATGATTCTGAAAGAATATACACCAGACATAACATAGCCAGAAGTTATATCTAAGCAAGGGCCTTATAGTGATTCTCATTTTCTTCTATCTACCCTTTTAGCAATATTTTTATTTTTAGACTTTTGTTAGAATCTGAACATTTGACTATGAGCCTGAATTACTTATATGTATTTAAAATTTATTTTTATTTTTTACAAAAACCCATGGACTATTCAAACATAGGATATTCAAATATCACATAAATGCCCCAAATTTTCCTGCTGAAATATACTACAAAGGAGAGCATTTAGCTGCATATTTCTCAGATTGCTGAGCCCAATAGCATTATTTCCACTATTTAACCTTTCACCCTTCAATATGTGCGAGTTAGAAACATATTTTGAGGAGTTGCCTTTGATATTTAAAATTCAAATTCCTGGGCTGAAGGAAAATAACTTCCAACCACATAAAAATCATATAATATACCTTATTTAGCATAAAGTATCATTTTATGTAAATGGTGATTGGGAAGGTAAAATAGAAAGCCTATCTATTAACTAAATTTAGAAATTATATCCCGGTAGATTGATGGTGATTTTAATATAACTTCTTGTCCTGCATATGCTTTCAAAATCAAATTACTATGACTCTTCTGTTTTCCTTGAAATCTCAGTCTCATGTTTCTGTTTGCCTTTGCATGGTTTTAAGAAAATGAAGACCGCAAAACTACAAATTGAGTTTTCATTGTATTGCATTTTATATGATGACCTGGTCATTTCTTAGAAATGTAAGATGACAAATGAATCACCTGCAGAGGAAATAATTGCCATTATCTCATTGAATCTTAGATCACTGAAAATTCTCCTTTGTCCACATGCTGGGGATTCCTTTGGGAATGCAATTGTTTCCCCAGCTGCCCACATGTCTTACTGATCTCGCCTCTCTCCAACTTTGCCTTATTGTGCACCCCCAGTGGAGTGCTGTTTTTCATCTTGCTTCTTTTGTTTATCTCCAGGGTTCAGTTCAATAAACAAAGTGACTTGTATCGAACTTTGGACTCTTATGGGTTTGGATGTGTTCTCTGGTCTCATTTTTAGTCCCCAAAAGAGAGGACTGTTGCTGACCTCCTCGGCTCTTCCCTGCTGTTTTAGTAGGCCTTTGATAATGGCGAAGGGTGAGATTTTTGAGGCAAGGCTGTTGCTTGTGTTAGAGGAAGTAATGCCTTTTATTGCTTTCCAACTCAAGTGTGTTCATAGATGTGTGACCACAAAAAATCAAGCTCAAACTATCAAAAGTAAAAACCCAGGGTTTGATAGGATCTTTAAGGAAAGATGAGATTCTTTTAACCAGTACAGAAGTGAAAATTGAGTTATATTGTAAAATGATTCTCAGCTAGGTTTAACTTAGTATGCAACTTCTGATAGAAACTAAAGTGTATTAACTTTGGGAGAGCGAGGGCAGGGAATGATGAAGGCTATTCTGCAGTCAGGACCAGCATGGACCTAATTCCAACAGAGGACAGAGCACCTGGGACTTTGTGGGTCCAGTTTTTAGTTCTGCTCCCTTGTGTGAATTACCATGTAATTGGTCACTAAAAATACAGATCTTGCTGGTGAACAGATTGACCTCTCTAGAACTCTGAACCCCAGGGTTGATAGGCAATTCTGGCATGGGGAGGAGAGAAGTCTCCAGAAAGAGATGTTGGACTTCCTGCCAATAGGTGAATATTTGAGTGATTCAAAAATTTAAGGAGATATGACCATATTGGAACTTTAGACTGAAGTGTGGTTCATTCCAGTTAATTTAAATGAAAATATCAACTCAAAAATCCATATTGAGCCAGGCATGATGGCACATGCCTGTAATCCTAGTACTTGGGAGGCTGAGACAGGAGGATCGCGGGTTCAAAGCCAGCCTTGGCAACTTAGCAAAGTTCTCAGCAACCTGGTGAGACCCTGTTTCCAAATAAGACATAAAATCAGGCTGGGAGTGTAGCTTGGAGGTAGAATGCCCCAGGTTCAATCCCTAATCCCCCCCAAAAAAGATTGTGTTTGGGAAAGGAGTCACATTTAGCAAGTTATTGTTGGATGCTGATGAACAATTATTTTGTTGGTTGGGATAATAATAATAATAATAATAATAATAATAATAATAATAATGTTAGTGATAATAATTGGCAATAATAATAACAACTGTCATTTACTAAAGTGTGCTTACCATATACCAATCACAGTACCAAAGCAATCCTCTAAGGTAACTGGTAACCTCTACTATTGTTTTCATTTCACAGATGGATAAACTGAGACACAGAAATGTGAAACAATATGCCCAAGGACAGATTGATATGCTCTACAGATATGAGGGATAGATCAGAGGACCAGAGAAAAAGGACATTTACTTAGTAGTGAACCCTTACAGTTGATTTAAAATCCTATTTTCTTTTGTAGTTCATAAATCCATGCACCAAAGAGTTCTGTCTTAACGGTTTTATTTCTCCAAGTTCTCTTCTGTTTTTTGTTACTGAGTACACATGCTTTTAAAATATGTGAGGAGCTGCAGTTTCCATGCAGCAATTTATGGTTTGCCTTTCTGAAGTTGTAAACTCTCTTCTTCTACTACTTATCTATAAACTCTGCTTTTAATAGCATTTTATGGTTAAAAATAGCATGTTTATCATAGCAATTATAGACGTGTATGAAAAAATATTACGCATAATCCTATTACCCACAGAAAATCGCTGTTAACATCAAGGTAGGATTCTTCCCCGTCTTTCCTATGCACATATATTTAATGAAAAGACTATAAACACATTAATCATTATTTTTACTAAGTATGAATAATATACACATAAAACCATAGCTTTGGTTTTTTTCAATCAATATTTACCATGACCAGTTTCCCATATACTATTCTTCAAAAATATTATTTTCATGTTTGTTGTATACTATTCTATCATATAAATTTACCCACATTTATTTTAGAATTTTCATAGGTGATTAAATATTTTAAAATGTTCACTCATAAACAATACAGTGACAAATATTCTTGAATGTAAGTCTTCGATCATATTTTTGATACGTTTCCCCAAGTAAAATTAGTGGGTCAAAGAGCTGGGTGTAGTGGTACACACTTGTAATCCCAGTACTTGGGAGGCTGAGATAGGAGGATCACAGGTTGGCAGCCAGCCTCAGCAACTTAGTGAGGCCCTCCGCAACTTAGTGAGACCCTGTTTCAAAATAAAAGAATAAAATTGCTCTTGGGGTGTAGCTCGGAGGTAGAATGCCCCTGGGTTCCATCCCCAGTATCATAAAACAAAAAACAAAACAAAAACTCCTGATAGTGGTGCTAAATGGTCAGAATACTGAATCACCTCCCACCCTACTAGCACTCTTTGGCTTTCCTAACTATTACTACATTACTTTCCCTCTTGTCTCTAACCTACCTATTTTATTTTCCTTACATGTCTTAGGCCTAAGTCTCCCAGTTTAGCTGTCTTTTCTCATTTAGACAATGTGTCCAGGGCTGCCCAACCCCAGGGGTAAGTAGGCAGCTCTGGGGACGTCCTGCTGGACTTTGCAAAGTGAAGGAGCCAAACACCAGCTGGTCAAGTAGGAACCAGTTTTAGGGTTAGCTTTGTGGCAAGCCTAGGAGAATGGAGCCCATGCCCCACTTCTTTATATACTGGGACAAGTAATCAGCTAAAAAATGGCTCAGAATTCACTGGACAATGTCAATCATCAGAAGCAGGAGGGTAATAAAGGTTACTCCTGCAGCATGGTCACAACACATCTGGACATTTGGTCTCTGAGGAGCATGAATGTGTCTTTTGTCTAGACAATTTTTAAGAAGCTATGAAGGGTCCACAGAATGGGTCAGAACAATGCAGGACCATTGAGGATGACAAAGGAAAGCCATGCATTCCTGAAGGAATTGTTCCTAAATGTCAAAGGGGGAAAAGAGGGTTATCTCTCTAGGGACCTAATAGAAAAAAGGAATCTGGAACATTTCTTAGAATTTCTTTGTTTTTTTAAGTGACTTACTCTCTCATTAATTTATCAGAGTGAAGGGAAGCTCCTGGCTAAGGAATAAAACAGTGTGTTATCCCCAAAATCTCAGCTAGGAATATGGATTCTTAAGTGTCATAAAAGGATTCTGAATAAGGAAAGAAATGCAGATACATCACTTCTACTATAATAAATGCTTCATCTCTTTTAATCTCCTGAGTCCAATTATTTTCTTCTCAAACTAAGGCGACTGACTATTTGTGACTCTATTGCTGTGCTTGCTAACAGATCTGAATGGGGAGGGGGGTAATATTTGTGTATTAATTTGGATACCTTAAGGTTCTCTCACTTTCTTCTTTATCTATCCACAACTTTCCGTCTAATGAGGGAAGTGGTTTCTATAGCTCTTCTATTTTCTATCCCTCTTGCCTCCTGCTTCTAATGTAATGGCCCAACAGGAGGATGGAGGTGGAGAGGAGAAAGGGTTTTCAAGATAGGGATAAGTAGATGGTAAGTTTGTGGGATTGGAGCAGGGGATAAGGGTGAGATGGAGAAAGAAAAGGATGGAGGAGGAAGCAGGTCATACAAGTAGGCATCAAATATCATGTTTTCAAAGGCTTTATAAGGTCTTCTTAAGGAACTTTGAGTATACACACACACACACACACACACAGACACACATTTTTTTTTTCTTTCTAAGCAAAGGACACCATAGGAAGTTTTGAGAGGGAGAAGATATGATTAGATTGTTTTTGGATTTGTGTTGATTGGCTTAGATTCATACCCTACCCTCCACTGCAGTTGGGAAGATAAATAGGAAGAGGAAGAACTAAAGACAGGAACAGAAATCTGTAGGGTACTGCAATATAGATGCCTAGTTATCTGGCCTGGACTTAGCAGCAGGGATGGAAAGGGACACATTTAAAGGATCTGGGGAGTTACAAGTGACCTGATCTTGGTGCTTTATCAAATGAGAGGAGGAAAGTGGAGACACAGAGAGAAAAAAGTTAAGCATTAATGATTATTATTTCCCATAGTCAATGTTTCAATAATGATATAATTAAATGAAAAAAAATTATTTTAAAAGGCAAATGAAGGCCAGAGATTTTTAAGATAAGAAACTTGGATTTTGAGGGATGGTTTACTTACAGAATGTCTTGATAGATTTTGTATTGATGAATGTTGACAAGTGACTCCCCAAAAAACCCCAAATGAAACAAAACAAACCCAGAGAAGGAAAGGAAGAATGAAAATGAAAGAAAGCCCTGTAATTTCTAATGGTGTGGATATGCACATTGTTAGTGATTTCAGGCTAGTCCCAAGAAGTCATCTACTGAGGAGCTGGAAAGGCATGTGCACCCTCAGTCTTCTGGAGCTGGTGTGAGCTGGCTTTAGCACACCTCTGGTCCTGTTGGATATTCCCCTGTGCATTAGATGTCAGGCATCCTGGCACACCCCCACCCCTGCCCCTGCAATCCTAGTATTTGAGAGGCTGAGACAGAAGGAGTACATTCGAGACCAGCCTCAGTAACTTAGTGAGATTCTTAGCAACTTAGCAAGACCTTGTTTCAAATAAAAAGGAGGGGGGGGGGTAGCTGGGAGTGTAGAATGTTCCTGGGTTCAATCCCCAGTACAAGAAAAAAAAAAAAAAAGAGTTAGGGAGGGTGGCAAGATGAGGGCTGGCCACACAGGACTTAAATGAAGCCAAGGGAAGTGTGTAGAAATGGCAAGAGGAAAATGAGTATTAGAGGACATATTAGGGGGGAAAAAAAGGAGTCAGAAAAAGTGGTTAAAGAGATAGAAGAAGCAGAAGAGAACCAGATTCATGAAACACAAGAGAAGAACTAGTTTCAGGAAGGAAGGTGTGGTCAATAGTGTCAAATGCCAGAGATCAAATAGCCTAAGGACTTAAAAGAGGTCATCGGCGTTACCAAGGAAGCAGTCTTTCTGAGCTTGAGATATTTTCTCTGTATTTTTCTAAATTAAAAATACTTAAGGAAAAATACTACTAATTAAAAAAAGAAATCTTCTCTCTTTCAGGAGGTCATTAATGAATTTACGCAGAACAGACTCAGCTGTAGGGCAAGACAAGGAATAGGCGTTAAATCTCTCCTGTAGTTTGGTTCTTAAGGAAAGGAAAGCTTGAAGGAAGGAGGTAGGAAGGCGGCTTTTAAAAAAGAATCATAAATCACTAATCAACTGGAAATTCTGGGAATATATCTGTCTGTGATCCAGATTAGCTTCTTGATCCCAAGGACAAACAAAAGAGACATCTCACTCAAGTCCAGAAGCAATAATGATTTTGAGTCTTGCTCCTAAGTTAATAGGATTGACATTAATACAGAAGAAAATCCTATCCTGAAAGTACACATACTCCTCCAATTGAGATACAATTCTCAGAAGTTTCTTTTTGCTTCTGCCTGCCTTATGCAATTAATTAATTAACTACTTTTGCAGGACTGGGGATAGAACCTGGGGCCTTACGCATGCCCAGCAAGTATGCAACCACTGAGTACTTACATCCCCAGCTCTCCTTTTCTGTCTTATTTTGAGACAGAGACTCACTAAGTTGCCCAGGCTGGCCTTGAACTTGCAAGCCTCCTACTCAGGCCTCCTGAGTAGCTGGGATTACAGGCATATACCCAGCTGACTCCCCTGTCTCTTATAGATTAACTGCATGCTATGGTTAGCTGGAAATGCACAGATACACTCCTTCCCAGACACTCTCTAGTCCCAAGTTACAGGAGTAGGTCACACCTGGCAGGGCACTGACCACCACAAAAACCAGACACTAGCCACCCTGATCAACTCGGCCACTTTCATCATTCAGTCTTCTTTACATCCGTCTGCAGCTCTTGCCAACCAACGTGAGTGAGATAAAATGTACACAGCCCACTCTCCAAAAGAGGCCACTTTTTGAAACGCTGGAAAATGGAGGCACCGCCTGTCTGGGACCCACATACTTTCTCTTTAAAAAACATATAAGAGATTCTCTCTTAGGACAAGAGATAAAGTGGCCCTTGAAGGCAAGAGCCAGTCATCCTCCAACAATGCTGGCTTGTTGCTAATAGAGCTCTTTCTTTCTCCACCACACGGCCTCTCGGTTCATGGACTGTACTGGGCGGCAGCCAATGGAACCTTGTGCAGCTCCAACTGATCCAACTAAACTGAATTGTATTGAGAGTCTATGTAGTATATGGCCTACTCCACAAATAATGGTGGTTCTTTGTACTTTTTTTTTTTTTTTTTTTTTTTGGTGGCACTAGGGATTGAACTCAGAGGCTTTCTACCTCTGAGCTACACCCCCAGTCCTATTTATTTATTGTTTGAAACAGGGGCTCCCTAATTTATAGCACACTGGTCTTGAACCTGTGATCCTTCTGTGTCAGTCTCCCAAACTTGTACCCTTTTTAAGCTGATCATTGATTGCTTGAGGATTTGTTTCAGTGTCTAACCATGCATTGAAATTAAAAGCAGACTCAAATTCAAACTGTGGGTCATTTTTTCTCTCCTTATTTGAAAGATGGCTTATTTTTTTTTTTTAATAAAATTTTGAGCCAGGAATTCACCAAGATTCCAACTAGTAGGTCTCCTTCTCCTTCTCCTTCTCCCTTTTCTTCTTCTTAGTCATCATCCTGAAGATTGAACCCAGGGTCATTCTACCTCCAAGCTACACCCCTATTTATTTATTTATTTATTTATTTATTTATTTATTTATTGGAAACAGAGTCTCACGAGGTTGCTGAGAATCTTGCTAAGTTGCTGAGGCTGGTTTTGAACCTGCAATCCTCCTGTCTCAGTCTCCCAAATACAGATATTACAGGTGTGTGCCACCATGCCCAGCTAGTAGGATTTCTTTTTTTTTTTTTTTTTTTTTTTTGCGGTACTGGGGATTGAACTCAGGGGCATTCTACCTCTGAGCTACACCCCCAGTCCTATTTTTTATTCTTTATTTTGAAACCGAGTCTCACTAAGTTGTGGAGTGCCTCACTAGGTTGCTGAGGCTAGTAGGATTTCTTAATCACAATAAATTCAGCTTGAAAAATAACTTTAGCCTGGCACGGTGGCACACTCCTATAATCCCAGTACTTGGGAGGCGAGACAGGAGGATCGCAGGTTCCAGGGCAGCCTCAGTAAGTAGTGAGACTCTCAGCAACATAGTGAGACCTTGCTTCAAAGTAAAAAATAAAAAGGCCTGGGGGGATAGCTCAGAAGTAGAATGCCCCCGGGTTCAGTACCCAGAACACACCACACACACACACACACACACACACACACGCACACGCACACGCACATGTACACACATGCACACACACAATTGTAGCATATTTTCTCTTTTATTCTTTGTGGACTTCCTGAAATACTCTATTTTCTCAATTTCGAGGAAATGAACAGTGTGGGTACCAAGAAAAGCTACATGTGTTGTAAAACTTATTATATATGTATATATGTGTTATTATATATATGTATATATGTACACATGCAGACTAATTAACAGGTATTATCAAAGCAACCTTCAAGCAGTCCCTTTTAGGTGATCCTAATTTAAAAGCCGTAACAGTATGATAAAATTGCATTTCTTTGTAGTTCTGTGACCTTCAGCCAGGTCTCTAAGTCCACAGCTGCCTGAAGGTCGATTCTGTAATTAGAAGATGCCAGGGTCATCTCAGAATAGAACCTCAAGCCACCCAGACTACATTTCTGGAATCTGCCCCAGAGCAACTGCAACAAAGAAGGGCCTGCCTTCATTTTGGGAGGAATTCTGCAGGGTTGGGTCTGGGGCTTTGGTCGTTGGTGTTGCAGGAATCAGAAAACTTGGGGAAAAAATTCACCAAATCAAATTAACCTACGACCTTCAAGGGCTGGAGGGGAGAGAAATAACACTTACTTTGGAACTTTACTCTTAAGGTTCTCTCTTGGATTCTAACTTTTGAAATTCATGTTTTTTGTCATACGAAGCTGTCACACTTGCACAGCATGTCACTTATGGTCAGCAGACTTAAGTCCCCTGTAACCTGGAGGAAATGCTGAGTCTCTTTTGGGGTCTCGGCTCTTTTGGGATTCGGGCATTTTTGAGGTCAACAAGATGAATAAACATGTTTTAAACATTGCAATGTGCTCATGTATTCCTTGTAGGGGTCGATCAGATTCTTGACACCACAGATGGTTTTATGGTTAAAGGCAATCAGGTTTGGCTTCAGGAACATAAACTTACGTATTTAGAATCAATGGCTGTTCTCTCTGGGGTTTCATTTTCCTCTTGGGGTCTCCTCTTTTCTCTAGCATCTCATCTTTGTCTTATTTGTGTTGGACTTATCATCCATTTCCCATTAGAGCTGTCTAAGGGATTGTTTTAAAAGGAGTGCTCTTAGAAACCATATTATTCAAAATTCCAAAATAAGCCAGGTGTGGTAGGGTGTGCTTGTAATCCCAGTACTTGGGAGGCTGAGACAGGAGGATCTCAGTTTCGAGGACAGCCTTGACAGCTTTGTGAGGATCTCAGCAACTTAGTGAGATTTGTTTAAAAATAAAAAATAAAAAAAAAAATAGGACTGGGGATAGTCAGAGGTAGAATGCTCCTGGGTTCAATCCCTGGTACGCACACACACACACACACACACACACACACACACACACACACGAAAAAGAAAAAAATCAAGATGATTTATTTTGATGGCAGAGTTTTATTCACTTATTTATTTTTTTTGTAGTACTAGGGATTGAACCCAGGGGCATTCTACCTCTGAGCTATACCCCCAGCCCTTTTTATTTTTTATTTGGAACAGGGTCTTGCTAAGTTGCTGAGAGCCTAAGTTTTACTGAGGCTGGCTTCAAACCTATAATCTTCCTCTCCAAGTAGCTGCAGTATTTTAAACGCTACAATTTGTGGGGGGAAAGA
>PVLC010039014.1:0-14466 GCA_004027655.1 Graphiurus murinus
GCCAGCCTCAGCTACCTAGTGAGGCACTCCGCAACTCAGTGAGACTCGGTTTCAAAATAAAGAATAAAAAAATAGGGTTGGGGGTATAGCTCGGAGGTAGAATGCCCCTGAGTTCAATCCCCAGTACCGCAAAAAAAAAAAAAAAAAATATTTCTGAGTCTGGGGATATAGCTCAGTGATGCAGCATAGTAGACCACATGCTTAGTTTACAAAAGGCCTTGCATTTAATCCCAAGCACTGTCAAAAAAGAGAGAAAAGAAAATTTCTGCCTGTGATTTTCAAGATATATGTTCTTGTTTAGGAAACATAATCCCCAAAAAATGCTTTTCACTTAACTATTTGCAAGAAGAGTTTTAACCAGCTGGGCATGGTGGCACACACTTGTAATCCCACTACTTGGGAGGCTGGGACTCGAAGATCCGGATTCACAGCCAGCCTCAGCTACTTAGTGAGACCCCGTTTCAAAGTAAAGAATAAAAAAAATAGGACTGGGGGCGTAGCCTGGAGGTGGATGCCCCTGGGTTCAATCCCTAGTACCACCCAAAAAAAAAAAGAGAGTTTAATTTAACCAGGCATGATGGCTCATGCCTGTAATCCCAGTACTTGGGAGGCTCAGACAGGAGAATCACAGGTTGGAGGACAGCTTCAGCAAGTAGTGAGACTCTCATCAACCTAGCAAGACCCTGTTTCAAAATAAAAATTTTAAAATGGGGCTGGGGTTGTAGTTTGGAATTACAATACCCCTGGGTTCAATCCCCAGTACAAAAAATAATAATAATAACCTTTGAAATTATTATAAAGGAATTAAAGAATGAGGCAGACCTATTTTTTTTTTTTTTTTAGGTGTTCCTCCACGAAAAGCTAGTTATATTGAAGACTTGGTTTTGATGCTGCCTCAAAACATTTGGGATAACCTATATAGCAGGTTTGTTTTTAAATCTGACAATACAGTATTGTAAAAAACAGCTAAAGTGGGTAAAGGAAAAGCCAGGTGTAGTGGCACATGCTTGTAATCCCAGCATTTGGGAGGCTAAGACCGGAGGATCTGGGTTCTCGGCCATTCTCAGCTACCTAGTGAGACATTCCGCAATTTAGTAAGACCCTGTTTAAAAATAAAGAATAAAAAATAGGGCTGGGGATGTAGCTCTTCGTTGAATCCCCAGTACACAAAAAAAATAAAATAAAAATAAAGTGAATAAAGCGGGATTGAATGGTTTATGTTCCTTGTGATTTTTGTTGCTTATGTAGAATATCTTTTTCATTCATTTGTTTAATCTTAAGTGTCAGTAAGATGACTTTGTAGCTGGTACAGCCCTAGTATAATTAATTTTAATTTCTGTGTTATCCATCTGTGAAGATAAACTATGATATTTAAGTACCTTATTTTAAAAGTATTGCCTATACACAACACTAGTTTTACATAATGTGTACACTCCCAAAGTTGAATATTCTTACTCTTTTAAATTTTATATTTTGCCAGGCGTGGTGGCGCACGCTTGTAATCCCAGCATTCGGGAGGCTGAGACCGGAGGATCCAGGTTCGCGGCCAGCCTCAGCTACCTAGTGAGGCACTCCGCAACTTAGTGAGACTCGGTTTCAAAATAAAGAGTAAAAAATAGGGCTGGGGGTATAGCTTGGAGGTAGAAGGCCTCTGAGTTCAATCCCCAGTCCCGAAAAATAAATAAATAAATAAATATTATGTTTTATTTTAAAACATTTTATACCATAATTTCCCTACCAATTATGTTTTCCTTAAATTCATACTATGAATGCTTCTTACATGAAGAAGAGGCCAGGAGAAGTCATCTTCTATTTATAACTTGATTATGACTATGTATGTATAACTAAGATTTGTATGTTGTATTCTAATTTTTATTTTATTTTTGCCTCTAACATTTTGTGGAAGTAGCTACAGGGAAAGTTGAACTGTAGATTAAGAAAGTTACCCTAATAAATAAAATCAAGTCCTTATACAATTCTTTTTATTTTTACTTTACTTGGGAATTTTCCTGTGAGGATTAACTCTTAACTATCCATTGACAAAAAAACCTTAGAAACTGTTTTGTAAAGCATCAGCTTTTAGGTTGTCATAATTTTAATGCTTAGATTTTTCTGCTGTAGGTATGGAGGAGGGCCAGCTGTCAACCATCTGTATATTTGTCACACTTGCCAAATCGAGGCAGAGAAAATTGAAAAAAGAAGAAAAACTGAATTGGAAATTTTTATTCGGGTAAAAAAAGTAATGCTTTTCAAATTGTAAATGATGTAGGATAATGATGAAGACCTGATGATTGGCAGAACTGTGTTTTGTTAATGAAACGATTGAGTGAAAGAGTTGTAATAGATTTTGATTGTTCTGGGTGCATAGCAGGGATCACTTGAGGCAGTTTAATACAATTCTAGTGAGTTAAGTTCTCCCTTTCTGGGTTTTTGTTTTTATGTATTGGCAATAAATTTTGTTTTATGTATTGGTACTGGCAAGAAATCTTTGTATTAAAATGTTAAGTTATAGGTTTTCTTGTTAGTGTTGTCTGTAGTCTACCCAGATTGCATGCTTTACTTCCATCCTTTTGTGAAATATGCTATTTTGTCTTTTGGGGCTTCTTCCTTGCTTATAAATGTACTGTTTCCTCAAAGTGAGGCATTTCTTAATTGTAGACAACAGTAAGTTTGGTCACAGAATCAAAAAGCTGATTAAAGCCATTCATGGTGGCACTGTAATCTCAGCTACTCAGGAGGCTGAAGCAAGGAGGGTCACGAGTACAATGCCACATAGTGAAACCTTGTCTCAGATATAAAAAGGGCTAGGGATATTGCACTGGTACAGCAGGTATGTGAAGCCCTGGGTTTAATCTCCAGCACTCCTTCAAGAAAAAATAAATTTTATTTTTCAAAAGCTTAACAACAAGCCGGGCATGGTGGTACATGCTTGTAATCCCAGTACTCAGTACTTGGGAGGTTGAGACAGGAGGATTGCATGTTCGCAGCCAGCCTCAGCTACTTAGTGAGGCCCTCCTCAACTTAGTGAGACCCTGTTTCAAAATAAAGAATAAAAATTGGGGCTGGAGCCGGGTGTGGTGACGCACGCTTGTAATCCCAGCATTTGGGAGGCTGAGACCAGAGGATCCGGGTTCCCGGCCAGCCTCAGCAACCTAGTGAGGCACTCCGCAACTTAATGAGACCCTGTTTCAAAATAAAGAATAAAAAATAGGGCTGGAGGTGTAGCTCGGAGGTAGAATGCCTGTGAGTTCAATCCCCAGTACCACAAAAAAATTAAATTAAATTAAATTAAAAAATGGGGCTGGAGGTGGAGCTCAGCCCCTGGATTCCATACCTAGTACCACATTGACAAAAAAAAAAAAAAAAGCTTAACAACTGGATTTTAGAGACAAATACTAGAATAGTTCCAATGATCTAAGTAGCAAGAAGTTTCTTCAAACTCATAGCTCCAGTTGTTTTGGACACTCTAAAACTCGGTTTACCCAAGGCATATTCATTGACAGTCTTACTGGTACAATAGTAGGGGGAGGGATAATACTACAGGAGAAAGTAACAATTTTCTCAGTAAATACAGGAGAGAATATACTGAGCACAGCAAAATAAGATGTCCAGTACATTCCATATTATGCCCATCATGTTTAAACACTCACGCACCTGCTTCTCTTTATTGACTCAGGATTTTTTTTGGGCGGGGGCCGGGTGGGGGTTCTTGCCCAAAGTAAAGAAAGTTTTACATAAGAGATAGGGATTTTATATTAAGGTATGGATTTATTTTATTGATTTTACTTGGGTCTCATTTGTTTCCTCAATCTACAGAAGCAAGTTTTATTTGAATATTAAAAATAATTTGTTCGAGGGCCGGGCATGGTGGCGCACGCTTGTAATCCCAGCATTTGGGAGGCTGAGACCGGAGGATCCGGGTTCGAGGCCAGCCTCAGCTACCTAGTGAGGCACTCCGAAACTTAGTGAGACCCTGTTTCAAAATAAAGAATAAAAAAATAGGACTGGGGGTATAGCTCGGAGGTAGAATGCCCCTGAGTTCAATCCCCAGTACTGCAAAAAATAAATAAATAAATAAATAAATAAATAAATAATAATTTGTTCGAGCTGAGCATGGTGGTACATGCCTGTAATCTCAATACTTGGGAAGTTGAGACAGGAAGATCACAGTTTGGCAGCCAGCAACAGCAACTTAGCAAGATGTTTTAAAATAAATAAAATAGGGCTGGTGTATAGCTTGGAGGTTAAATGGGTTCAGTCCCCAGTACCACAAGTGTTGTTGATGATGATGATGATTATGATGATGATGATCAGTGCTTAAGTAATGGCTAATGAATATATCCACCAGGGTTTAACAGAAGCCATCCTAATTATTTTGAAGAGAATCAGAATACAGAGAAGAGACTTATACAGCCACTGAAAGGACCAGGGCAGTAAAGATCAAAAAGACTCATCTGACTTTCAGGAGATCAGAAGGCAGGGTGGGCTACCACACTTGAGGTAGAAGTGGGGGTAGTAGCCAAGAATGGGGTTTCAGGGCCAATATCAGATAGAGTTTCTGTACAGTAGTAGAAATCCAAGTAAGGGTTTTCGAGCTGAGGCAGGATGAGAAGGGATGCCTGTCTTGGCCGGAGCCTGGGCTATAGCAACACAGCATGGTGGTGATGGCCGTGAGAGATTGGTTACATATAGAGAATTGATCAAACACATTTAATGAGAGCCAATTCTCTCACTGAGGTACAAATACAGGAAGGCAGAAAACTAAAATGTGCTCTGTTATTGGATTAGAGTTGTAGGTATCATTGTGAATTTATGGTGATAGGTAAATAAATACAGAGGTATAAATGTATATGCGTATGTTTGTGCATATATAGAACCATTTGATATTTCTTATCTCTCACTTGAAAGGCCAAGGAACCATTACTCCAGTAGGATTAAGCATACTTTTTTTTTTTGGCAGTACTGGGGATTGAACCCAGGGGTATTCTACCTCCAAGCTACACTCCCAGCCCTATTTTTTATTCTTTATTTTGAAACAGGGCCTCACTAAGTTGCAGAGGGCCTCACTACTGCTGAGGCTGACCGAAAACCTGTGATCCTCCTGTCTCAGCCTCCCAAGTACTGGGATTACAAGTGTGCACCACCATGCCCGGGTTCAGATCTTGACTTCTAACATTTTTCCCCATTAAAAGGAACCAACCTTCCTTGGAGAAATGAGTGATTCCAGAGCTAGGGCAGGGAAATTACAAAATGAGGCTGAAACTTCCTGTTATGCCAAAAAGTAAAGAAGTTCTTGAAGCACAATGAAGATGTGTCAAAAGTATTTGACAGGACTTATACTGGCAACATTCAGGGCAATTTGAACTTTAAAATATAGCCAAGGTGGTGGTGCATGCCTATAATCTCAGTACTTGGGAGACTTTGTCAGGAGGAGTGCAGGTTCGAAGCTAGCCTGAGCAATTTAATGAGGCTCTCAGCAACTTAGCAAAATCCTGATTTAAAATAATAAATAAAATAGGGCTGGGGGTGTAGCTCAGAGGTAGAATGCCCCTGGGATCAGTCCCTACTAACTCTAATGCACACACACATATACAGATAAAGTGATAGTAACATATCCAGGCATGGGGCACATGCCTGTGATCCCAGTATTTGGGAGGCTGAAACAGGAGGATATGTGTTCAAGACTAGCCTCAGCAACTTAGCAAAACCCAAAATAAAAAATAAAATGGACGTACACCTGTAATCCTAGTACTTGGGAAGCTGAGACAGGAAGGAGGATTATAGATTCGAAGCCAGCCTGAGCAACTTAGCAAGACCCTGTTTTAAAAAAAATAAAATAGGGCTAGGGGTATAGCTCAGAGGTAAAATGCCCCTGGGTTCAATCCCTAGCACCGCATACACACACAAAATAGGGCTGGGGTTGTAATGCAGAAGCAAAATGCCCCTAGGTTCAATCCCCAGTAACCCCCCACACACACACAAACACGTGCGAGCTGTGCACATCAGTGCACCCACACACAGACACACACACACACACACAGTAACGTATAACTCATTAAGCAAAATAGAATATATTGCGTTCATACATAAATAAATAAATGGAAAGACTGAGCAACATGATATTTATATTGTTTCAACTTATTCTCCACAAAATACTATTACAAAGGGAAGTCAACTTTCAGCAGAGTCCTGGCACCACTTCAGTGAAGTTTTTTAAGAAATAACTATCATTAGGAACAAACCACTTGGGCCTGGTGACACACACCTGTAATATTAGTACTTTGGGAGGCTGAGACAAAAGGATTGCAGGTTTGAGGCCAGCTCCAGCAATTTAGCAAAGTCCTCAGCAACTTAGTTTTTTTAAATAAAAAAATAAAATAGAGCTGGGGGTGTATCTTGGAGGTAGAATGCCCTTGAGTTCACTCCCCAGCACCACACACACACACACACACACACACACACACACACACACACACACACACACACACACACCAGAGCAAACTGAAATGGTGTGCTGGGATAGGATACAATACAATGAGAAGAATATGGCATCACTTCTTTGGTACACAGATGAAAAACAGGAATCTCAAAGGAAGAAAAGTCAGACAAACCCAAATTGAGGGGCATTTTTATATAACAACCACTCTATATATGGAGGAAAGGAATATTCTGTCTCACTGTGTAAGATCATATTCTTGGGAAGATTTTTTTTTTTTTTAAGGTACTGGGGATTGAACTCAGGGGCATTCTACCTCCGAGCTACACCCCCAACCCTATTTTTTATTCTTTATTTTGAAACAGGATCTCACTAAGTTGCGGAGTGCCTCACTAGGTAGCTGAGGCTGGCCGCAAACCCATATCCTCCGGTCTCAGCCTCCCAAATGCTGGAATTACATATGCGCCCAAATGCGCCCCCCCACCCGGCTGGGAAGATTCTTGAAAGTGATGGGAAAGCCCTATTTATGCCATCTGGAGATGCACCAAACCTGCTCACTGCTGCCACCAGAGGCAAAAAGGTTTTTCTTCTCTTGTGCCTTCCATATATTCCAGATGTCATTGGCAGTATCTAATCTAGAGTACCACTGGCAAGAGATACTGAAAAATGTAGGCTTCTCATCACAGAAGAGAGTAAAAGAATGAATGGAAATGGCTGGTGTCACACGCCTGTAATCCCATTATTTGGGAGGCTGAGACAGGAGGTTAGCAGGTTGGAGTCCAGCCTCAGCAATTTAGGGAGACTGTTTCAAAATAAAAACTAAAAAAAGGAGCTAGACATGGAGGTGCACACCTGTAATCTCAGTACTTGGGAGGCTAAGACAGGAGGATTTTAGGTTCAAGAACAGCCTCAGTAAGTAGTGAGATTCTCAGCAACCTAGTGAGAACCTGTTTCAAAACAAAAAATAAGTACTGGGTGGGGAGAGGATGTAGCTTGAAGGTAGAATCCCCCAGGTGTTTGATCCTCAGTACTGCAAAGTAAATAAACAAATAGGACTGAGTGTATAGTGCAGAGGTAGAATGCCCCTGGATTCAATCCCCAATACCACAAAAAAAAAAGAATAAATGAAAATGATGCTCATTAGCAGGCAATACAGTTGGATCCATTGTCAACTTGGCGTCCATAAGCACTCAGCCATCCAAATAACAGTGGCTACAGTATCATGCTTCTACCTCATGTGATGCAACTAGTTCCTGTGCAAGCACAGTTGCATCTACCCTTCCCCCTAAATGTGGGAGAACCAGAGTCCCATCGGTCACTATATCCATTCGTTTCTAGCTGATTGTCATTCATCTTTTAGTTCAGACAGTGCAGTCACAATCTTTTATAATCTCTAATCAAAGAATACTAGCTGCTGTGCGCATGGTGGTGCCCACCTATAATTCCAGGAGAATCACATGTTCAAGGCCATCTTTGGCAACTTAGTGAGACCCTGTTTCAAAATTAAAAAATGAAATAGAGCTAGAGGTTTAGTTTAAAGGTAAAACACACCTGGGTTCCATCCCCAGTACTAAAAAATACTAAAAGCTGGGAATATAGCTCTGTGGTAGAACACTTGCCTAGTATACATGAGGCCCTGGGTTCCATCCCCAGAACCACAAAAAAATGAATGAATTGAATATATGTGAACCCAGGCATGTGGTACTTACCTGTAATCCCAGTACTTGGGAGGCTGAACGAAGAATGAAAGATTCGAGGCTAGTGTGTGATGACTTGGTGAGACCCTGCTTCAAAAACCAAAAATAAAAAGGTCTGATATAGCTCCAAGGTAGGATGCACCTGGGCTCAGTCCCCAGTAAATACACACACACATGTACACATGTGAAAGACCTGCTAGTAAGCACATGAAAAGGCTCATGGTCTTAGCTGGGAATGCTCATGTGTATGGATGGTGGGAATGCAGGACGCAGCAGTGTCCTGTAGGGCCAGTATTTAGCATATGTTTCAGCATTCCCACTCCTAGATATTGCCTCCAGAAACATATGACAGTTCTTTCTCTCTGGGTTTGATCTCTAGGAATGTTAAAAAAAAAAAAAAAAAACATAAAATTTTAGCAGCTTTGTTCATAAATTACCCCAAACTAGAAATAATTGGAATGTCTCAAATGATAAAGTCACTCAGCAATAAAGAAATCATGGGTTACTGATGCACACAACATGAAAGAATGTCAGAAACATTCTGCCAAGTAAAAGACACACACAAAAAAGACTAAATGCTGTCAAAACTCACTTGTAAGAAATTTATGAAAAGGGAAGAACTATAGAGACAAGTAGCTCAGTGGCTGAGAGCCAAGGACGGATAGCAACATTCAGGGTAACATTCAGAGTGTTGGAAATGGTGGAAACTGGATCATGGTGATGATCACACAACTAAATTACTGAAAACCCATGAACTTTCCAGTAATGATTGGTGGATTGTGCCATAATAAAACTATTTTTATTTGGTGGTGATTTGGTTTTTTTGTGGTACTGGGAAGTAAACCCAGGGGTTCTCTACTACTAAGTGATATCCCCAGCCCTTTTTTATTTGAGACAGAGTCTTGTTAAGTTGCCCCAGCTGTTCTTGAACTTCTGATCCTCCAGGCCCAGCAATAAGGGTGTGTTTGTTTGTTTGTTTGTTTGTTTGTTTGGCAGTACTAGGGATTGAACCCAGGGGCATTCTACCTCTGAGCTACACCCCCAGCCCTATTTTTTATTCTTTATATTTGAAACAGGATCTCACTAAGTTGTGGAGGATCTCAATGAGTAGCTGAGACTGGCTGCAAACCTGCAATCCTCCTGTCTTAGCCTCCCAATTAAGTACTGGGATTACAAGTGTGCACCACCACATCTGGCTAGGCTCTGAGTTTGATCCCCAGGACTGCCCCTGCCCTAAAAAAAATCTGTGGTTATATGATTACTCCATAATTCTAGGGTGGGTTTTTTTTTTTTTTTTCCATTTTTGGAAGTGGGTACTAGGGATTGAACCCCTGGGGTTCTGCCTCTGGGCTACACCTCCAGACTTTTTTTTCTTTTTTTAATTGAAGTTGCTGAGGTTGGTCTCTATCCTAAGATCCTCCTGACTGGGATTATAAGTACCACCAGGCCTGGCTTCCACTTCCCATTCATTCAGTCATTCTTGTAGTACTAGGGATTAAACCCAGGGGCATTCTACCGCTGAGCTACACTCCCAGCTCTATTTTTTAATTTTTAATCTGAAAGTGTCTCGCAAGGTTGATGAGAGTCTCACTACTTGCTGAGACTGCTACAACCTGCAAACCTCCTGTCTCAGCCTTCCAAGTACTAGGATTACAGGCATGCACCACTGCCTGGCCTCTACTCTTTAACAAAGCAAGTATGTTAGTATTAAAATAACACTGGAGCACAAAGATAGGTAGATAGGTATGCTTGGTAGACTGGAAAACAAGTAGAGTTTCTTTTTTTTGTGTGTGTGGTACTGGGGATTGAACTCGGGGGCATTCTACCTCTGAGCTATACCCCCAGCCCTAATTTTTTATTCTTTATTTTGAAACCGAGTCTCACTAAGTTGCAGAGTGCCTCACTAGGTAGCTGAGGCTGGCCAAGAACCCGGATCCTCCGGTCTCAGCCTCCCGAATGCTGGGTTTACAAGCATGCGCCACCATGCCCAGCTCAGTAGAGTTTCTGAAATATTGATATGCAAATGGGGTGAGCTGAAGCAAACCAAAAGCCACAGGAAATGAGTGTTTGAGCATCAAGCTTGGAAGTGGCAGACACCAGTGGGACCTCAGCATCCCACTCACTGCATTGCACCAGCCAACAAACATAAAGGAGTCTGCTTGGAGAGAGCAATAATAATAGCAGTGATCCTCAGAAGATGCATAGGATATTGTACACTAAAAACAAACACAAGAGATGGGTTGATTGAATAGCAGAATTAGTGCTGATGGAGAACAGATTAGTGTTCTGAAAGATCTAGTAGAAGGATTTCTAAGATGAAGCACAAAAGGATAAATAGATGGAAAACAGGAAGAAACATTTTGACGTGTAGGGTAGATGGAGAATCCAAAATTTTTCTAATACTTAGAAGGGAAATTCAGAGGAAGAGGTGCTTTTAGAGCAACAGTTTTTTTTTTGTTTGTTTGTTTGTTTTGTTTTGTTTTTTTTGCGGTACTGGGGATTGAACTCAGGGGCATTCTACCTCTGAGCTACACCCCCAGCCCTATTTTTTATTCTTTTATTTTGAAACCGAGTCTCACTAAGTTGCGGAGTGCCTCACTCGGTAGCTGAGGCTGGCCGCGAACCCAGATCCTCCGGTCTCAGCCTCCCGAATGCTGGGATTACAAGCGTGCGCCACCACGCCCAGCTTGTTTTGTTTTGTTTTTAAAGGGTAAATAGAAGAGGTTTATATAGGGAAATAGTAGAGAAGAAAAGACCATGATAAAGGGTCAAGAAGGGTCCATTTCCAAAAGTGGAAAATAGCTTAGACAACAAATTTGATAAATTTCCCAGAAATAGAGATAAATACATGTGTTTAAATTAATGAGGTGATCTGGGCGTGGTGGCACATGCCTGTAATCTTAGTACTTTGGAGGCTGAGGCAGGAGGATTACGGATTTGAGGATAGCTTTAGCAAGTAGTGAGACTCTTATTAACTTAGCAAGACCCTGTTTGAAAATAAAAATAAAATAGGACTGGGGATGTAGCTCAGAGGTAGAATGCCCCTGGGTTCCAATCCCCAATACCACCACCACAGCAAAAATATTAATGGGATGGGCCAGGCGTGTTGATGCATGCTTGTAATCCCAATACAGGGGTGGGAAG
Organism: Graphiurus murinus; assembly: GCA_004027655.1. Taxonomy (NCBI): domain Eukaryota; kingdom Metazoa; phylum Chordata; class Mammalia; order Rodentia; family Gliridae; genus Graphiurus; species Graphiurus murinus. The sequence goes on from PVLC010039014.1 coordinate 11,278, forward strand.
CTGGTAAGAGACTTTCAGGTTTTTAGCCAGCTTCAGCAACTCAGGCCCTCTACAACTTAGTGAGACCCTCTTTCAAAAAAAAAAGAATAAGCCTGGCTTGGTGGTGCACGCTTGTAATCCCAGTACTTGGGAGGCTAAGACTGGAGGATCCAGGTTCCTGGCCAGCCTCAGCTACTTAGTGAGGCCCTCCGCAACTTAGTGAGACCCTGTTTCAAAATAAAGAATAAAGAATAGGGCTGGAGATGTAGCTCAGAGGTAGAATGCCCCTGAGTTCAATCCCCAGTACCACCAAAAAAAAAAGAATAACCAGTTGTGATGGTGCAGGTTTATAATCCCAGTACTTGGGAGGCTGAAACAGGAGGAATGCAGGTTTGCAATCAGCCTCAGCTATTTAGTGAGACCGTCCACAATTTAGTGAGTCCGTGTTTCAAAATAAAGAATATAAAATAGGGCTGGGGGTGTAGCTTGGAGGTAGAATGCCCCTGGGTTTAATCCCCAGTACTGCAAAAATATATGTGTGTGTGTGTGTATACACATACACACACACACACACACACACACATATGAAAGAAAGAAAATAAAAATATAGGGAGGGGGTGTAGCTCAGAGCTGCGCTGGTTTAAGACCAGCCTCAGCAACTTAGCAAGACCCTTTTATTTTATTTCAAAATAAAAAATAAAAAGGGCTAGAAAGGGCTAGGATATAGTGCAGAGGTTGAATACCCCTGGGTTCAATCCACAGTATGAAGAAAAAAAACAAAAAATGAAGGATCTTAGTTTCTTACAGATGAGTCATACATCACAGAAAAAAACAACTTTAATTTTGTGCCTTGCAACAAACATGCCTTGATTTCCTTATTAACAACCGAGACAAACACAAAATTTTTCCTATTTTTGTTTCTCGCTCTCTCTTTTCTTTTGTTTTCAGTACTAGGGATTGAACCCAGGGGCATTCTACCTATGAACGATACCCCTAGTCCTATTTCATTTTGAAACAGGGTCTCACTGAGTTGCTAAGGGCCTCGATAAGTTGCTGAGGCTGGCTTTGAATGTGCAATCCTCTGATCTCAGCCGCCCAAGTACTGAGATTACAGGCATGGGCCACCATGCCTGGCTCTTTTCTCTGTTTCTAGTTCTCTCTCTCTCTTTTTTATTGCTACTGTGGATTGCTCAGTCTTCACACCTGCTGGGCAAGTGCTCTACCATTGAATTACATCCCAGCCCTCTTTATTTTTAAGTCAAGGTGTTACTGAGTTGCCCAGGTTGGCCTTGAACTTGTGATCTCCTGTCTCAGCTCCTCAAACTAGCTAGGATTATGGGTGTGCGGGCCTGGCTCATAGCATTATTAATTACCTTTCAGTGTTCTATTTAAGCAGCTACATAAATGATGTATTAAAAGGTCATGTAGTCATGTACTATGGAAAAAATATTGAACAGGATAAGAGATCAGGCATGCAGTATGAGGAGACAGGACAGGTTGTAATTTTAAACAGATTGGTTAAAACGGAACTTGTTAGTTGGGCGTGGTAATACACGCTTGTAATCCCAGTACTTGAGAGACTGAGAGGCTGGGAGGATCTAGGGTTAGTGGCCAGCCTCAGCTACTTAGTGAGGCCCTCCACAACTTAGTGAGAACCTGTTTCAAAATAAAGACTTAAAAAAATGGGGCTGGGGTGTAGCTCTGAGGTAGAATCCTGGGTTCAATCCTCAATACCGCCAAAAAAAAAGTTCACATTTCTGGTGTGTTTTGTTGCTAGGGTTTTTTTTGTTTTTGCTTTTTTGGATTTTTTTGGGGGGGGGGATTGTTTTGTGGTTCTAGGGGTTCAACCCAGGACTTCAACAAGCTAGGCAAGTGCTTTACCACTGAGCTACACTTCAAGTCGCCATTGCTAATACAGTATTGGAAAGCTGGATTAATGAGAAAATGTCACCTAGCAACTTAGCAAGACCTTTCAAAATAAAAAACAAAAAGGGAAGCCGGGTGTGGTGGCGCACACTTGTAATCCCAGCATTCGGGAGGCTGAGACTGGAGGATCCGGGTTCACGGCCAGCCTCAGCTACCTAGTGAGGCACTCAGCAACTTAGTGAGACTCGGTTTCAAAATAAAGAATAAAAAAATAGGGCTGGGGGTATAGCTCAGAGGTAGAATGCTCCTGAATTCAATCCCCAGTAGCACAAAAAAACAAAAACAAAAACAAAAACAGAGCCGGGCGTGGTGGCGCACGATTGTAATCCCAGCATTCGGGAGGCTGAGACCGGAGGATCCAGGTTTGTGGCCAGCCTCAGCTACCTAGTGAGGCGCTCCGCAACTTAGCGAGACTCGGTTTCAAAATAAAGAATAAAAAATAGGGCTGGGGGTGTAGCTCAGAGGTAGAATGCCCCTGAGTTCAATCCCCAGTACTGCAAAAAAAAAAAAAAAAAAAAAAAAAAAAAAAAAAAAAAAAAAAAAAAAAAAAAACAAAAACAAAAAGGGCTTGGGTATAGTTAGGAGGTAGAATGGCCCTGGGTTGAATCCCTACTACCACTAAATAAATAAATAAATAAAAGTGAGACTTGAGAAGGTGACATTTAAATGCAGACTTGAAGGAAGTGAGAGAGACAGATATTTCAAGATGTGAGAAAAGAAGGGATAGCCATGCAAAAATCCTGTGAGGCAGGAATGTTATCTGGCTGGTTCACAAAGCGGACAGTGTGACTACAATAGAAAATGAGGAAGAAGCCAGGGTGGTGGCGCATGCTTGTAATCCCAGCATTTGGGAGACTGAGACCAGAAGATCCGGGTTCGGGTTCGCAGCCAGCCTCAGCTAACTAGTGAGGCACTCTGCAACTTAGTGAGACCCTGTTTCAAAAATAAAGAATAAAAAATAGGGCTGGGGGTATAGCTCTAAGGTCGAACACCCCTGAGTTCAATCCCCAGTACCACAAAAAAAAAAAAAAAAAAAAAGGAAAGAAAGAAAATGAAGAAGAAAGAATTAGAAGATGAAGTCAAGCCAGGCCTGGTGGCGCACACTTGTAATCCCAGTACTTGGGAGGCTGAGACTGGAGGATCTGGGTTGGTGGACAGCCTCAGCTACTTCCCAGAGGTAGAATGCCCCTAGGCTTAATCCCCAGTACCCGGAAAAAAAAGATGAAGTCAGATCTTAGAGGTATTAGCTATTATAAGGATCTTTTTTTTTTTTTTTTTTTTTTT
>PVLC010039015.1:0-14468 GCA_004027655.1 Graphiurus murinus
GCCCTAAAGCACAAGATGTTCTTACACAATCATATCAAGGTCACTCACCGAAGTGATCCTGAGGGGGAGGGAGGGGAAGGGGATTGGGGGGGGGATTTGGGAAGGGGTCAAATGAGAATTGTGTGCAAATATGTTGTTAACAACTCGTACTTAACAAAGATGTATGCTATATTGCACAAATTACTACAATAAAAAATTTTAAAAAATGTATACTTAGGAAAGGAACAACGTAGAAAGAAATCAATAACTAGGGAACAGGCTTAAAAGGAGCTGGGGATATTTTTGTGAAGGTGATTAAGAGTAAAGTTTCAACTTGAAGGGAAGTAGGGAGCACAAATTGGGCATCGGATGATGGAATCTACTCAAGTAATCCTTTGTTTATATATGACATCATCTATAGGGAGGAACCTGAAGAGAAATACACAATGAATTAACTGTGCTCGTGTGCTTCTGTCACTCTGAACCTAACTATGATGTAGCAACTTTGGGTGATCATCAGCAACTTATCTCCAACTTATTTCAAGGTAAAAATAAAAGTGTAAATAATAAATTATAAAAATTTATTAAAATATACTTTGTATTTCTGTCTTCAAGACTCTCTCCCCCATTCCACTAGTATCTCTCCCCATTTATCTGAAGTCCTCTTTGTTGCCCAGTGTCCCTCTAGCTTCTAATTATAAGCGGAAATATATGGCCCTTCACTTATGGTGACTGGCTAATATTATTTAGTATAATATTCTTGAGTTCCTTTTTCCTGCAAATGGCATGATTGTGATTTATACTATGGCAGAGAAAAACACCATTGTATGTATATAGCATAATTGTGTAAGTCTTTCATCAACAGATGAAAGATCTGGAAATTAGATCAGGGACTATTTCCAAATTTTTTGAAAGGTTGGCTACATAGTTTGTCTACTGTGACTTTTGCTGCATGTACCTCTATAGTACTCTGACTTCAATTTCTTTGGGAAGATTCTTAAAAATGGTATGACTGGATTGTATGGTGACTTCATTCCCAGTCTTTTAAGAAACCTCCACACTTATCTCCATATCATCTGTACTGATTTGCAATTCCAACAACAGGGCATAACATCTCCTATTTGCACATCCTGAAGAGCATTTATTATTGCTTGTATTTTTGATGATTGCCATTCTAGCAGTAGTTAGATGGGATCTCACTGTCATTCTGATTTGCATTTCCCTGATTTCTAATGATGTGGAACATTTCCCATATCTGTATTGACCATTTGTATATCTTCTTTGGAGAAGTATCTTTTCAATTCAGTTGCTCACTTTGAATTGGGTTCTTTGTTTTTTAAATAATTAAGTAAGCATCTATGCATTCTAGATATTATTCTCGTATTATAGGAGTAGCTAGCAAAGGTTTTCTCCCAATCTGTAGTTTTTCCTTTTGGTTCTTGATACTTTCCTTTGCTGCACAGAGCTTTTATTCTGATGCCACCATATTTGTTGATTTTTGTTCTCATTTCCTCAGCTTTCAGATCTTATTGTGGAAGCCTCCAGCAGTGCCTATATGTTGGAGAGATTGTCCTATGCTCTCATCCAGTAATTTAAAGTCTCTGGTCTAATTTACAGATCTTTTATCCATCTTGAGTTGACTCGTATGTTGCTTGAATACTTCGGATTTATGTGTATTCTTGTACAAATGATAAACTGTTTTCAATTTGTTGTAAAGGCTACATTTATAGAGTATCATTGTGGACCCTTTGTCAAAAATCAAGTCGTTATAGATTTAGGAGAATATTTTTCTATCTTTTATTCTTTTCCATAAATCAGTGTGTCTGTTCACGTGCCAGTACCATCATATATACCAATATTTATGCTATCAGGAAAAACTGGCCTCATAGAATATTTGGAATACTTTTTCTCTTCTCCAGGGTTGTGTATATTCTTGGTATTCTTTAAGTGCATGTGATTAATTATTATTAATTGTTTAAAGGCATGTGTTGATTAAGCAATGAAGTCATCTGAACTCATGCAGCATTTGACTCCTTCAACAACCATAGGAGACTGGAGAGGGATCCTTCGACCTTGAGCCATCAGGAAACCTCAGCCTGTGCCATCATCTACACCTGGCTTTCTGATGCCGAAAACTGTGAGTGATATGTGTGTGATTCTGAACCACTAAACTATGTGATCATTTGTTATGGAGCAATATGTAAGAAATGGAGTTCTCATTAACTATAATGAAGTTTCCTAGATGAAATAGTAAAACAGATGATGGCAATAGAGGCAATGCAGGTAAAATACAAAGGAAGTATGTAATTCAGTCAATAGTCGTATACTAGTGCCAACTTTCTAGTTTTCATTAATATACTACCATGTTGCGACGTCTTAACATTACAAGATGCTGTCTGTTATAAGAATTGTATAAAAATCATTGAGATTCATTATAATTCTACAATATGTTTTCAAATATATGTCTAAATTTTTTATACCAAAATGGGAAGACATCTTAAAATAGACATAAACCCGAAACTTTGGGCTCAGAAGGTAAATGGACATGTATTGGGAGAACACTAAAGTACCTTCTCTTGTGTACAGCACTCCAAGAACACACCCACCTGCTCTAGGAAGACACCATCTAGCTCTAGGCCTCTACTCCTCTTTCCTCACCCCCATTTTCCTTCCCATTATTCACTCTGTAGTTGTTTCTATCCAAAACCACTTATTCAAGGAAAGATATCGTTCTCTCACATACTCAGGGAATCATACTTAAACATATTGTCATGGAATGTTTCTTCAAGATCACACTGAAAACTTTTTAGGAAAGGTGACTTCACATATGAGAAAAAGCATACGAACTTTAAGTTTATGAAATTGGCTGATATCAGCTAGGATTATGTCCTCTATTTCCATTAATATTCCTGCTATGATGGACTTGTTCCCTACAGAGTGAAACCTCATCATGTGTATATACACATTTTCTTTATATCCTTATTTCCTCATGGCCATTGGGATTGGTTTCATAAGTGGATGCTGTGAGATGTGATGCTATAAACATGGATATACGTGTATCACTATAGTATTCTATAATATAGTATTCTATTCTACAGTATTCCAATAGTATTCTATTCTACAGTATTCCAATAGTATTCACAATGTAGCTTGTCATGATAGTTACATGCATACACACAGCACTTGATATATCAAATTTCTAGCAGGTGTAGTCAAGTGGTTGATGAAGTGTGTGCAGTGCAAAGATAGAGAAATTCCTCATAGAAAAACAGAAGAATAAAGATGATACTTCACCAACATGAACTGATCTAAAACGTGTGAACACAAAACTCTGATGATACTGCACATATACTGGAAAAACAAAATATCCCGCAGCAGGAGGACTGCAGACACACACACACACACACACACACACACACACACACACACACACACACACACACCTTCATGTACACAGCCACAGCTCTCTTTTTGACAGCACCAGGTTTGTGTCCAGGACTCATGTCTGCAAAGCTCGCAGAGTCATAAAGCTGCACACCACCTCCACCAATATCCACAGGATCAAGACCCATAAGGTCCATGATCATGGGATTCATTTTCCACACCACATTCTTAACATTGGATAAAATGGGCTTTTATGGCGTGTAGATGTGCAGTCATAGACACAGATGCCCTGGGTAATGTTTTGCAATTTTTAAATCAGTAACATGATATTTATGTGCTATTATTTAAGGCACATGTACTTCAAGAAACCTTTTCCCTCTCCCTACAAACAGACATCACAACTTGAATCTGACACAATAGAACATGAACTTTATTAAGTTCACATTCTTTTAAATATAGGTTGTAAGGTAGCCAATAATGTGATAAGAAAAGTTTTCAACAAGTATGGCAAATATTTTCTCCTAAATAAAAAAAGACAAGAATGGCAGGTCAATGAGAAACACACTTGGATGTGGACAGTAGGGACCCATCTTGGAATGACAATGAGGAATACCAAGCCTGAGAGTGCAGGATTAGGAAGGACCAGGGACGATGCATAATTCTAGAGACATGATGCTACAGTCTCAGGCACAAAAAACACAGTGCTCAGCATAAAGTCCCCAATATTATGATGGCCCTTCACACAACCTAAGAAACCACATGTTCAGTAAACCTAAACCTTCTCAGCAATAATAACAGAAGATAGTCTGTATACTAGAATACTCAGAAAAACATGACTGTAAATTCACACCACAACATGGGGCAGAAACTCCACACCCTATGTCTACACTTTATCCTGACGAGAAATTGAAGTTCAATGCATGAATGGCTCTTATGTTTCATTCAGGACTTCTTAAATTGAATATTAGATGCCCACAGAATCATAAATTTGTGATTTGGTTCTTTATTCTACATATTTTACAGAAAACACTAAAGCCTAGTACAACTTCCAAAATATTAAAAAATAGAGGTGACCAGAGCAACACAAGTGAAGAGGAAAACATTTGATAAAAACCATAGTGTATCTCCCTCTGTGACAAGCAATTACAAAGTGATTTGTATAACATTCTTCCATAGAATTAGAAAGGCGAGTGGCAAAGAAGGAATAGAAAAAGTAGTGATCGTACGGATTGAATAATGATGCCTAGAAGACTGGTCTCAGGAAGCATTGCTCTTTTTGTGAGATGAGAGCAAAAATCCTCAAGATACCAATTCCTCCAAAATATTGTTTTATTATTAATTGCTGCATTGTAATCATACATCATTGTTAGGTACAAGATAATAATGGCATATATGCACACATTTCTCATTTAACTCCTTCCCCAATTCCCACCCCACTCCCTCGCCGTCCCTCCTTCTCAAGTTCAGTTTAGTGATTCACTTTGATATATTTGTAAAACTACATCATTTGCATTAGGGTGTGCCTCCCCACCCCCATCCATCACCTTCTGTTAAGTCAACTTCTTTGCTTATCTAGGGTTTCTACTTTTTCATCTGGAGTCCCTCTTATGCCCCATCTTCTTCCTAGCATCCACATATTAGGGAGAACATATCCTTTTTACTCTTCGTGACTGACTAATCTCACTTAACATAATGTTTTCCAGTTGCATCCATTTCCCTGCAAATAACATCATAAAAGTGATATTTCTAGTTCAAACTTTAAAGAAACCCTTTCTACATTTATCTTCCTTTGCCATGGAATTCTATGCCATAGTTTATAAAGTTATTTATCCACATATATCACATACTTGCTATTTCTACTTTGCTCTTGAGGTCCCTGTGTTTACAGTGGGTATAATATTGTATGGTCTGATACTATGAGGAGAATTTTTCCTAGATATTTAAAGTGTACTCTTCATGGGATGCTTCTTTGTATCATAGCAAAGATATTGCCTGGACCAATTAAATCTTAGGATCAGGTGTATTGCTAATGTAAGTCATAGAGGACGTAAATCAAAAAAAGATGTGAAATTTTTTTAAAGTGTATTAGAAATTTCAGAAACAGTTGGGAGTGGCAAGGCATGCCTCCAATCTCAGGACTTGGGTGGCTGAAGCAAGAGATTGCTGGTTCTGATATCAGCCTAAGCTATTGAGAGAGACTCTCAGCAACCTAGTTCGATCTTATTTCAAAATGTTAGGGGTGTAGCTTGAAACTCGAATACCCTGGTTTCAATCTCCCAATACAAACAGAGAAGTAATCCCAGAGACAATATGACAGGAAACAAAGACAGACATAGAATGAAGGACAAGTGGGCTGCAACTTTCTTTAGGTCCCAGGCATTACCCAGGAAGTTACAGGGGACTTATAATTGGTGGGTTTCTAGAAGAACACATATATAGAGTAAATTGTGAGAGTCCTGCACACAGGCAGTAGTATTGAGTGGGACAAGTCCAATAATTCATCTAACTTTCCTTTGTGGGGAGAATTCAGGAGGAAGTTTCCAGAGTACAATATCTAGATCTAACCCATCCGGTATCTAAGAGGATGCAAAAAAACTGGAAACTGTCACAAGCTTCTAAACTTTCAATCTAAGTTTAAAAAGGAAATTATTCAAGAATAATATTTTTTCTGAAATAATACTTTTATAGGCATACTGTAACAGACATACTTTAATGGTAATGCATGTTGAATAAAGAGCATGGGTATAGTAGAGAAATTCAGGTAAAAGAAAGTATTTAAATAAAATCTGTGGAGGATATTATGAGATATGTTAAAAATAACAGTCATAGAGATTAACAAGGAGTTTGTCATCATTACTAAGTTGAGCAGACACTTGGTATGCCAAAGTCCTTCAAGAAGTATTCTTATAAGGGGATTTAGGTCACCATTGCAAGTATATAATTTGGACAGAATCTTTTTTGATAGTTACTATCAGGCAATAATGCCTGAGAATATTTCTTTAATAATCTCATGCTTTTGTTTCCTTTTTTTGATAGATTTGACACAACAACTCCAGTTTCATTCGAACATTCATGCATCTTTCATACACCCTTCTCTTCTGCAGTCCTTCTGCCCATACTGTGTGTCTTCCCAAGCCAGCAGATGCTGAAGGCATGAAGGAGGAGGTGTTAAGGGACAGACTCACTGGCTCTGCTCTTTGGGGAGAGGGTGAAGGCAGAAGGATCTGCTGGGACGGAGGTGCCCTGACGCCATGATGCTCCAGCCTCTCCTGCTAGTGCACCCAGTCCCGCTGCTCACCCTGGTGGTTAACACTCAGGTATGTGGCCCTAGCTTCATCAAATATTGTTTAACACAACCACGGACAGTGGTGATAATAACCCAGATCATGCAGGAGTTTCATTACTGTGGAATTCGAGTGTTTCAGAAGCAACTGTCTAGGTTTTATGGCTACTCTTCATGGTGGCTCAGCCATGGATGCCCCATTATTTAGTCAGATGTGGGACTGTCTGTGGGGTAGAAAGTCAATAACTGAAATATGCTTTGCATATCACTTGAAAGGTGAGAGGGTAGCCTGTACCTTTCCTGCATGACCTGCTCCTTCAGATGCTCAAAGGTGGTGCTGTTTAAGGGGAGGCCATCTGTGAGCATAAAGTACAGGAAATACCTTTGCCTCACACATCTACCATGATGCACCATCTTATTTTCCTGGCATAGGTCCAGGGTACAGAACTGGAGAGTGCCAGAGAATGTCTTCAGCTTCAGCCTAGTCATGAATCTCATCTAGCAGGATGTTCCCAGCATCAGGTAACTGTGCATGATGCCCTTCTCTGCTGTCAATATCTTCTTGAACAGCCCCCAGCCTTCTTCCCACAGGACAGAGAGAGCTGCCCCTCGCTCACCTGCTCCATCACCAAAAAGATATTGTCAGTGGTGTCTATAGTTTGAAACTGTTGGACCACATTCATGTTCTCCACAGTCCTCATTATATGCAGATGAAATGATGAAGATCTTATGCCTTATTTTAGGCAGGATGTTCATGGGAGTTTGTCTCTCAGTGAGGATATGTGGGTGAGTTTGACCCAGGTCAAGCTGCTCAGGCCCATCCCCCTCAAGATCTTATAATCGCATCCTCCCAGAGAAAGCTGGCCATGAGTTGTGGCTTCACTATTCCCAATCCTAGCACTGCATCGCAAAACCCCGCAGAAACTAATTATGCTAGCTAAAAAAAGTAAAACAAAATAATAAATCCAACACACTCAGACATGTGCACATGGAAAAAAATCATATCCCCAACAAACAAACCAGATACAAAGCTATGAAAGTGAACCCAAAAGGTTACCAACCACAATATACCTATTGATCTCAGAGTCTTATCTAGGTGTTGCTTGCTGCTCTATCACAATGATCCTTGTGATGTCACTAAAAATACTGCCTGGGTCATGTTTGGATGTGGCCCATTTTACTTTCTCTCCCTTTTGGCTCTGAGGACTTTTCCTTTTAATAAGAAAATAAGGATTCCCTCAACTCCCCCCCCCCCCTCTTTGTTACTGTTGGTTGAATGCAGAGTCATTCTACCTCTGAGCTACATCTCAGCCCTATTTAATTTTAATTTTATTTTTTGAAACAGGGTCTCACAAAGTTGCAGAGAACCTCACAAGTTTTATAAGGCTGGCCAAAAACCTGAGATCAGGGGACTCATCTCTCTCGGTCCTTCTGTAACCTGCTTGTACCCTCTATTAGTTACTTAAAAATTTCAGATTTGCTCTTTGTTTCCATTCTCAAATAAGTCATTCTAATTTTGGACAATAGCATTGTTTCTTATAAAATCATCTTTCATCCAAAGGAACAAAAATCTTTAGTCTTCCTAATCACCTTCACAAAATCATTCCCAGTCTTGTAATTCTTTTTAAGCCTGTCCCCAAATTCTTGATCCCTTTCTCCATTGTTCCTTCCCTAAAAATACATTTTAAATCAATCCTTTAAAACTCTCCAAATTTGGAAGTATATATTATTAAATGAAATTGTACTTCTGGAATGACATAGATATTTTGTCTATTACTTCATGCACTGTAACTAAAATACTTCAATTTACATGAACATTCTTACATGCAAGCTATAAATGTAGGTAACATTGATTTCTAGTAAATTTCTACCTAATAATTATCATGCTTATATTACTGAAAAAAATGAGGTATTCTATATACATGGTCAAAAATTTAAGTAATTTCCTTTTTAAAGAAAAACACTAATGTCAAATTACTGTCCTTGATACACAGGAGTAATGGAAAATATATTGTGCTTTTACTGGCATATGGTTTTTGGTGAAATTTATAGTTCTCTTTTTCTAAACATGTAACAGTTTAAATATTCCCCTATCATCTGAATATCAAACTTAGTAAAATTCTAATAATTCTGAAGGTATTGTTATTGTTATTTTAATAAAAAAATTATCAGAGTAATATAAACCAAACAGTCGCTAAAAGAGACAGTTGAATCAAAATCTTAGGACAACCTGGAACACATTAAGGTGATCTGTTTTGTGGCTAAATTTTGAAATTATTCTTTGCATTCTTGTAAAGGCTGTTGACAGAATTTTCTGGTAAAGCATTTCCCATAGTAGCATGGTTTTCAGAACAATCTATAGACTTTTTTCCTCTTCTCATTCTCATAAAAATTTATAAGTTAACTCTTAGAGTGTTGACATTTAACAAGAACAGTGTATAATAAGTGTCCAAGCAATCAACAAAAATTCTAATTTTTGTTTCCTATAAGGATAACAAAAATTATCTTAAAGGAAGTAATATTCAATAGTTTCAAATTATAAGGTGAATAGAAAAAAGAGACAATGAAAAGTATTTTACCTGTTAAGTCTTTAATTTCAATTTAATATTTTCATAAAAGAACAAAAAATTTGAGTGAGATAAAAAATATCAAGGTAGGTGGTCCAAACCAAAATAAAATTCCCCAGAAAACACTATAAGATATCAACAGGAGGAGAATTATATTAAATAGTGGGTGGGAAATCCCTGCCAAGTGAGCAGGGTGGCTGAGTGAGCACCCACAAACTATTCCTAGGAAACACGGAGGAAGCTTACTTTGTCTGGTTTGAATTAAATTCTGCCCAGTGTTACTGGAGAGGAGTGTGTTTTAGCAGGTTGAATTAAATTCTAAACCATCAGTGCCACAATGATTAAAAAAAGGTAAAAATTAGTGTTACTACCTTTACCAGCGCAACTAAACTTGGTAGAAGTACTTACCTGATTGTGTATAGAAAGTCCACCTTTTTACTTAATGATAGAATCCTCCCAAACAACCCAAATAAAGATGCCTCCCTCCAAAAGAGTGAATCTTCACCCTAGGTAAGACTCACCAAAGGAGGGAAGTCATGGAAAAGGAGAGTACACAGGGCTTGATGACAGGGCCCCAGTTGGTTCCATCAATCACTGTTTCTCTATGAAGGTTGTCTTGCTCCAGGTCCCGTCATGTTTGCCAGGTATGTCAAACCAAGTAAAATAATAAGATAGTCTTCACAAAAATTTACTATTTTTTTATTTCTGTTTTATATTTTACTTGTGCATTGTAATCATGCATGTTGATAAAGATTTCAACTAATTCCAATTAGAATAGCAATCATTAAAAACACAGTAATAAATGCAGTAAAGGATGTGAAGAGGAAGGAACTCGGATACATTGTTGGTGGGATTAAAAATTGTGTAAATCACTTTGGAAAACAGTGTGGAGTATCCTCAGACAAAAGATAATAGACCTACCATATGACCCACATATACCAATTCTGGATATCTAACCTAAAGAAATACAATTTATATTTTAATAAATTTTTTAAAATTTATATTTTACACATTTATTTTTAATTTGAAATAAGATCAAGATAATTTGCTACATCGTAGTTAGGTTCAGAGTGGTAGAGGCACACGAGCACACTTCATACATTGCATATTTCACTCCAGGTCCATCCTTATAGATGATGTCATATATGAACAAGGAATTATTTCATTAGATTCCATCATCAGATATCTACTTTGTGCTCCCTACTTCCCTACAAGACTCCCTCCCCCATTCTACTAGTATCTCTCCTCATTTATCTGAGGTCCTCTTTGTTCCCCAGTGTCTCTCTAGCTTCTAATTTTGAGTGGAAATATATGGCCCTGCACTTATGGAGACTGGCTAATATTACCTAGTGTGATATTCTTGAGTTCCATCCATTTTCCTGCAAATGGCATGATTGTGATTTTTTATGGCAGAGTAAAAATCCACTGTATGTATATACCATAATTGGATAAGCCTTTCATCAACAGATGAAAGATGTGGAAATTATATTAGACACTATTTCCACATTTTTGTAAGGTTGGTCACATACTTTGTCTACTGTGAATTTTGCTGCATTTACCCTATAGTACTCTTATGTTAATTTCTTTTTGAAGATTCCCAAAAATGGTATGACTGGATTGTGTGTTGTCATCATTCCCAGTCTTTTAAGAAACCTCCATATTGATGTCTTGTGCTGATAAAAAGGTTGGGGTTTATGTGTATTCTTTTACACATGGTTAACTGGTTTTCCATTTGTTGAAAAGGCTGTTTTCTACAGTTTCACTTATTGGCCCCTTTCTCAAAATTCAAGTGGTTTAAGTTTTAAGGGTATTTTCCCTATCTTCTAATATTTTCAATTGATCAGTATGTGCCAATATCATGGTAATTATCAGTATTGATGGAATCAGGTTATACTGGCCTGATAGATTGCTTTGGAATATTTTTTCTCATCCCCAGCATTGTCGATTTTCTTGGTATTCTTTTTTTTTTTTTTTTTTTTGCAGTACTGGGGATTGAACTCAAGGGTGTTCTACCTCTGAGCTATACCCTCAGCCCTATTTTTTATTCTTTATTTTGAAACAGGACTAAGTTGCGGAGTGCCTTAGTAGGTAGCTGAGGCAGGTTGCAAACCTGGATCCTCCAGTCTCAGCCTCCCAAATGCTGGGATTACAAGCCTGTACCACCACGCCCAGCTTCATGATATTCTTTAAATACCATTAATTAATTATTATTAATTGTTAAAAGCTTGTGTTGATTTAACAATGAAGTTATCTCAGCTCATGCAGCATGGGCACTTGGAGACGGATCCTTCATCTTTGAGCCATCAGCAAACCTCAGTGTGTCAGCCTGTGCCATCATCTACACCTGGCTTACTGCTGCAGAGAAACTGTGAGTGATATGTGTGTGGCTCTGAACCACTAAACTATGACAATTTGTTATAGAGCAATAAGTAAGAAATGGAGTTCTCATTAACTATAATGAACTTTCCTAGATGAAATAGTAAAACAGATGATGATATTAGAGGCAATCCCGGTAAAATACAAAGGAAGAATGTAATTCAGTTAATAGTCATGTTTTCCTTATTATACTGCCATGTTGCAACATCTTAACATTACAAGATGCTGACTGGTATATGAATCGGTATACAAATCACTGTGATTAACTATAAATCTACAATATGTTTTCCAATATATGTCTAATTTTTTTATAGCAAAATGGGAAGGCATCCTAAAAGAGACATAAACCAGAAACTTTGGATGCAGGAGGTAAATGGACATGTAGTGAAAGAACACTAAAATACCTTCTCTTGTATACAACACTCCAAACACAGACTGACCTGCTCTAGGAAGACACCGTCTAGCTCCAGGCCTCTCCTCCTCTTTCCTCATCCCCGTTTTCCTTCCCATTATCCAATCCCTGGATTTTCCATCCAAAACCACTTCTTCAGAGGCTGATATAATTCTCTCACATACTCAGGGGACTTTACTTTCACATATTGTCATGGAATGTATCTTCAAGATCACACTATAAACTTGTTGAGAGAAGTGACTTTAGCTCTGTAGAGGCCAATATTGAAAAATTTCAGTAACAAGGAATAAAAATCACTATCTTTGCATTCAGAATAAATTTTCTCCTAACATGATTTTCAGATTTTTAAAAGATAATACTACCTTCATGTTTTGGAAAAATCTTGTGAATATTAAATTATTTTCTTCTACTGCTCTCAGAAGGAATTATTTAGAGTATGCATTTTTATACATAAATCATTTAATTCTTTTACTTATTAGCAAATCAAAAGGCACAGAAAACATTGTGATATCACTCAGTTATTTAATAAATACCATTTTCTGCTTCATTTCAGCCCACACAGCTTCCAAACAAACAGTTTTTCAAAGAAATTGACACACAATTTGACATTTATCCTTAGACTCTCCCTTTCTCTCCTAAGTAATTTAGGCCATTTTTCTTCACTACCTTCAGTAAAGTCATTTCGTACATTGTAAATACATTATTCAGTCAGCTTTTCTCATTAGAATGCCACAGCCTATGAAATAAGGTGTTTGATTATATACATATAATATTTTTTTATAAAATTCTGCTGTCATTTTTTTTATTTTTATTTTTTTCTTGCAGCACTAAGAACTGAACCAAAAGGCTCACACATGCTAGGCAAGCATTGTAACACTGACTTACATCCCCAGCTTTTTATCTTTTTTTCCCAGCTTCTTTTTTTTTAATTTTAGAATTAGTAGTTTATTTCAACAAAAGACTTCATGAGGGAGTAAAACAAAGTGATATCAAGACCTTGAAGTGCCAAAATATTTCCAAGGATAAATAATTATATCTATATAAAAGTAGTTAAAGTGTTGTACATAAATTCATATGCATGACTTTTTAAAACTTACAAAATTTACCATTTTAACTATTTTTAAGAGTATAGTTTAAAATACTCATGTTAAAAATACTCATGTTGTGCCACAAATCACCAGAGCTCTTTTCATTTTGGCAAAATCAAACTCTGTGCCCATTAAATAACAATTCCCCATTCTCTTTTTTTTAACCAGTCCCTGGCAACCATCTTTCTACTTTCTGACTATATGAATTTAAATAGGTACCTCACATAAATGAAATCATAAAGTATTTGTCTTTCAGTGACTCACTTTTTTTCATTCAGTGTAACATTTCTAAGCTTTATACATGTAAAATGTTTCAGAATTTCCTTCCTTTTTAAGGTTGAATAACATTCCATTGGATGTATATATGTATATACCATATTTTTGAGAGTGTGTGTGGTTCTTGGGATTAAACCCAGGGGCATTGTAACTCCATGCTACACCCACAGTTTTATTTCATTTTTATTTTGAAACAGGGTCTCACTAGATTGATGAGTGTCTTACTACTTGCAGAGGTTGCCCTCGAATCTGCAATTTTTTTGTCTCAGCCTCTCAAGTAATGGGATTATAGGCCTACATCACTACACTCATCTATCACATTTTGTTTATCCATTTATCCATCAATGAGCACTTAGGTTGCTTGTACACTTTTTTTTCCTTTTTAAATAATGCTGCTCTGAATAGAATGTAGAAATATCTCTTCAAGAACTTGATTTTAATTATTTGAGGAATATTTCCAGAATGATAATAGCTGAATTATATGGTAGTTTTATTTTTAATTTTTTGAGGAACTGGCATACTATTTGCCCTAGTAGCTATAATATTTTACATTCCCACCAAAGGTGCACAAAAGTTCCAATTTCTTCACATTCTTGTCAACATTTATTTCCTGTTTTTTTATATAGTAGCCATCAGATGGTTAGGTGATAATTTGTCGTGGCTTTAATTTATATTTATCTAATGATAAGTGATAGTAAGCATCATTTAAGATGTATATTGACCATTTGCATATCTTCTTTGGAGAAAAAACTGTTCAAGTTATTATCCAGTTTTTTTTAAACAGGGTTGTCTTTGTTATCACATGGATGACTTTTAGAATACACTGAGTTGAGCAAGATAGAAATATGGAGGAATACGTGCATTATAATTTTATTTTATTTTATTTATTTTTTTTTTAATTTTTTTTTTAATTTTTTTATTGTAGTAATTCGTGCAATATAGCATACATCTTTGTTGCGTACGGATTGTTAACAACATATTTGCACACAGTTGTCATTTGACCCTTTCCCCAATTCCCACCCCAATCCCCTCCTCTTCCCTCCCCCTCAGGTTCACTTTGGTGAGTGACCTTGATATGATTGTGTAATTACATCACGTGCTTG
>PVLC010039016.1:0-14468 GCA_004027655.1 Graphiurus murinus
GTGTGTGTGTGAGTGTGTGTGTGAGTGTGTGTGTGTGTGTGAGTGTATACCTGAGATTCACTCCTTCAAAGCTCTTCATTCTACTGGGTTTGACACATTCTTTTTTTTTCACTACTGGAGATTGAATCCAGGGGCATTCTACCTCCGAGCTACACCCCCAGCCCTATTTTTTTATTCTTTATTTTGAAACAGGGTCTCACTAAGTTGCAGAGGGCCTCACTAAGTAGCTGAGGCTGGCCTCGAACCTGGATCCTCCGGTCTCAGCCTCCCAAATGCTGGGATTACAAGCATGCGCCGCCACACCTGGCTTTCTACTGGGTTTGAACACATCAGGAAGTGAGGTTCAAGCCTCAAGGTTATTTTCATGGATGTACCTAACTTCAGTGGAAGTGTGTCCTTCATGGATTCTCCCTCCCCCACCACTACCCTCCTCCAGACCCCCTCTCCATCGCTCCACTGGGGTTTCTCCCTCATTATCCCAATTACTTCCTAGCTTCTGCATATGAGAGAAAACATATGATCCTTCACTTTCTGTGCCTAGCTAATCTCACCTAACATAATGTTCTCCAAGTCCCTCCATTTTCCTGCAAATGTCATAGTTTTGTTCTTCTTTATGGCTGAGTAGAATTCCATTGTGTGTATAGCCCATAATTTTGAATCCATTCACCTGTGGATGGACACCGAGGTTGGTTCCAGGAGGTTCTGTATTGACTGTTTCTACCTTCTCACCTCACACTTTTAACCCTCTCCACCTCACCCCTTAAGCCTGTCTCTAGACAGTCCTGGAGTGCCTCCATGCCGCTTGACGAACTCCAACAGGCAGGGCTCGTGATGTTTGCCCATTCGCTGTATTTTTATTGCTTGTGTTATACAATTTCTGAGCAGCATTTGGCCCAATCAAACCTGTTCCCTTTTTGGCACCCCCCCTAAATTTGCTTGAATAACCTCAAAATCTGTCATTAATCATCTGTGTTTTCTTCCATCTGTGGCTGCTTCTTCTCCACTCTCTTGTCTTAGTCCTCCTCTTGCCAGACTTTCAATATTAGAGGACCCCGAAGCTTACTTGCAGTCTGCCCAGCTTCTCTTCTTTCCCTTTATTCTCTCCCTAGGGGACTTTATCCATCCCCGTGGACTCCATACCCTCGGTGGTGACCCAGGAGAACGCCCTGGGAGAGAGGGATGGTTCTGATATTTGAAAGTGAGGGGAGAAGGGAGAAGCATTTTTAAGGATAGAGGAGTTGGCTGGTGATTGCTCAGCTCTATTGATCCTCTACAGAGGATAATGAAAACCAGAGGACCAGTAACAAGCAGCTAAAGGCGACATCTGGGAGCTAAAGAGCCTTCTGGTATCTTATAAAGAGGACCTTATTTTATACAATGGGAGAGGAGACACAGCAGAAGGGTAGACGTGGAATCTGATAAAATTACTCCAGAATGCTCCAGAATGGTTTACCTGCTCAGCCATAGGTGATGTTAGCCAGAGCCCTGGTTGGGAAGACCTGGGACTCTGACATAAGGTATAGAGACGTCTAGATGGAGAGGATGCCCTGAGGATTTTGATTCTCTAAAGTTTCACAAAACTCCAGAGCTTGAAGAGTTTGCCATCCCTTTCTAGTAATTACATGGAATTCTCCCATGCTGGGAGATGCTGCAGAGGTGCCGCCCTCACAGCTGGGAACCACCACATCTGTCCTTCGGCTTCTTCAAAATAGGCCTGAAGCTATGTAGTGGTTTGGATTTAGAATGTCCCCCTAGACCTCATGCAAACAAGGTAGCCGTGTTGGAGGTGGGGCTTGGTTGCTAGGGAGGGGTCTCTGGGTGTGGTTTTGGGGATTAGATAAGGTCCTTCCTCCCCTTGCTTGTTTGTTCTCTCTGTGATATGAAAGCAGAATCTTGCTGTTTTCCTCTCTCTGCTTCCGGCTAACATGCTCTGAGTTCTGCAGACCTGGCCTGACATGGGCTGAACCCTGAAATCTCCCAAAACTGTGAGCAAATAAATCTTTCTTCCTCTGAGTTGTGTGGCTAGTCATTTTGGATTATAGCAGTGCAGACGTTGCCTGAGACAAGTTGAAAACTGTGGACAGGAAGAACCCTTATTTTATCTGCTTAGCCTTGATGGGTAGGTGTGAAGCTCAGGCTTCCTCATTATGTTTGGTGGGTGACAAGGGACTTTTGAATGGCATTGGTACATTCTTGCCAGGGGCATCAGGTGTCCCCCTCTCAGAGCTGTACCTACCTCCTCTCCTGGATGCAGGCCAATGACTAGTGTAGGAGCTCAGCAAGACCCAGCTGCACGAGGGCCAGGCCTGAGTGTGGAGGAAAGCCCTGAGTTTGGCTGTAGATGAGTCAGCTTGGCGTGTGGGTGTGAGCTGAAAATGCATGGTGCAGATTGATAGCCACATTCCTCGGTGGCTTTCAGAGGGGAAGAGGGAAAATACTCTTGACTGGCAAAGTTGTAATAAGGGAGCCCTACCTTACATTTTGTATAGAAGGAAAAGGGACCCAAAGCAAGAATGTGTGTGTGTGTGTGTGTGTGTGTGTGTGTGTGCGCGCGCGTGCACGAGTGCACTGCGTATGGTGGTGCAGGCCTGTAATCCCAGTAACTGGGAGTCTGAGTCAGGAGGATCACAGGTTCAAGACCAGCCTCTTAGTAAGACTCTCAGCAACTTCACAAGACTGTTTCCAAAAAATAATTAGATAAATAAATGGGCTGGAGGTATATCTTGCAGCTAGAATATCCCTGCGTTCAATCCCCAGTACCCCCCAAATACATATATTCTCTCCCCCCCGGAGGGTGTCATGAAAGTCTGGAGAATCAGAATTCTCGGGGGTTTCCAGCTAGGCCTCTCTACACCATTCTGTAGCTCAGGGGCCTGGGAGGAAAATGGCTGGAAGATCAAAGACCAGGAGGGCTGGGATATGGGTACAGGAAGAGAACTGAGGAAGTGCGTGAAGAGTGAGAAGATTTTTGTGCACATATGAGTGCCTGCTGTATACAGCATAAAAAGAAGTACTGAAAGCACAAGTAGCCAAAATGACTTAGCAGCCGATGTTCCTCGAAGTCCAATGAAGTAGACTTCTGCTTTCCACGATGAGTCTAATTACTACTACTTCTGAGTGTCCAGCTGGGAACAACAGAGACCGCTCCTGTGCCCTGTCTAGATTATTCCTGGAGGGGTCAAACCAGCAGCTGGGTGGCCACTTGGTTATACTGAGCCCATTTTTGTCCCGGGAGGGCCTGCAGTTCTCAGGGTAGACATGGATTCCAGCTCTGGGTTTATCTTTCGTCAGTGAGTGCCACTCTCTGTGTGCCCGGGGGAGGCCCATCTACAGGGTCAGGTGTCATACAACTGAGCAGGGGCTCGGGACGCACTTGCGGGCACTCACAGCGATTGGCTAGTTGTAAAATAGGTCCCATTCTTTGGGAAAGAAAACTAGCCTCCTGGTATTCTGGAATAATCTTCTAAACACCAACCAGGAGGCCACAGCCATCTTTCAGGATGGCTGCCATCTTTCAGGATGTGGGGTATGCACAGGACCAGACTGTCATATGATGCTGGGCCACCAACAGGAAACGTGTCCAGCGACCAAGGGGTTGGAGCGGAAGTGGCCTCACTGACCATGATCCCAGTGAACCATGGGAGTGAGTGACGGAATGAATGGACAAATCTCCCTGTGGACCTTTTGGGAGATTTTGTATTTCCCTTGCTCTCCCCACTGGGTTGTTTCAGCTTGGAGGTCTGGGTCCCCCAAGAGCATACAGTCCTGGGGTACAAGTGTCCCATAGGACCTCAACCTACACATGTGGCAGGTGCTTTGGATTCCCTGGGTCCAGAAACCAGCCACCAAGAAGAGCCCTCCCGCCCCGAGAGGAATTCTTGACCTTGATCTGCAAGCGGAGTTGGGTTTTGTTTACATGACGGGGGCAGGAAACCCAGGTGCGTGGTGTTCAGGGGCGTGGAACGCAGGTGGTTCGTTTGAGGCCTCCTGGTACTCACTGTTGTAACTGAGAATTACAGACCTGGACAGAAACACTGGCTTGAGAAGCACGTCAAATACAAACGGAATGGAGGAATGAACGAATGAGCAGAAAGTGACTGAATGATGATGAACAGACGAGGGAATGGATGAATTAGTAGATGAATAAAAGAGTGGCTGAATGAATGAATTATTGAGTGAATGAATGAATGAGGCTTCACCCTAAGGACTAGGGTAAGCCTGGGGTGCAAAGACTTTGCAGAGTCCCAGGACTCATCTCTCAGTCCCAGGACTCTCACCGTCCACGCCCTCCCTCCGGAGTCCTCGTGGGATCAAGATGCGGGGTGACTCTGCACCCCGAGCTCCAGCTGTGGCCTCAGGGGCGCCCTCCCCGGGGGATTCCAGGTTGAGAGCTAAGGGAGCCATG
Organism: Graphiurus murinus; assembly: GCA_004027655.1. NCBI lineage: Eukaryota > Metazoa > Chordata > Mammalia > Rodentia > Gliridae > Graphiurus > Graphiurus murinus. The sequence goes on from PVLC010039016.1 coordinate 4,406, forward strand.
ACGACCATCTCCTCTTCCGGGCCGGATGGGAACACGGAGAACCGGAAAGACTAGGTGATTTGTTAAAAGTCATTGAAGGTGTTTTTAGAATTGATTTTCACTTGAGTACTATATGGGTCTGAAGATTAATCTTTCTTTTACTGGATCGGTGGAAGGGCTCGAGAATATCTAATGCTAGTTGTCCCAGGCTCCGCGTCAGCGTAATCACAGCCGTTGTGGGTCGTGGAATGACGGCCGGCTTCCTGAAAGATTAGTCTGTGCCTGACGCTGTGCTAAGCACGCGAACCTGTTCAATGCTTACACCAGCCGTATGTCTGATTTCAGAAGAAGAGACTGAGGGTCAGAGAGGCGGAGCAATCGGCCCAAGTTTACAGCACTGGCAATCGAGGAGCGAGAGTTGTCTGTCTCAGGGCTGGGATTCCTAGCCACTATGCTACTTCTTTTCTCCCGAATTTATTTATTTATTTATTTATTTATTTATTTATTTATTTATTTATTTATTTATTTATTTATTTATTTATTTATTTCGGTACTGGGGATTGAACTCAGGGGCATTCTACCTCCCAGCTATACCCCCAGCCCTATTTTTTTTTTTTAATTCCTTATTTTGAAACCGAGTCTCACTAAGTTGCGGAGTGCCTCACTAGGTAGCTGAGGCTGGCTGCAAACCCGGATCCTCCGGTCTCAGCCTCCCGAATGCTGGGATTACAAGCGTGCGCCACCACGCCCAGCCCTAATTTATTTTGAAACAGGCTCTCACTAAGTTGCTGATGGCCTCGCTAAGTTGCTGGGGCCGGTCTCAAACCTGTGATCCTCCTGTCTCAGCCTCCCAAATACTGGGTTTACAGGCATGTGCCATCATGCCTGGCTTCACTATGCTACTTCTATGAACAGCCTGAAATTCTAAAAAACTTTCAGTATTGTCCATGCTGTTTTGTTTTTGTTTTTGTTTTTGTTTTGTGTGTGTGTTTTTACTGTGTGTGGTTACGTGTGTGTGGTTACGTGTGCATGTGGTACTGGGGATTGAACCCAGGGGCATTCTAACCTCTGAGCTACATCCCCAGCCCTATTTTATTTTTTATTTTGAAACAGGGGCTCACTAAGTTGCTGAGGCTGGCCTCGAACTTGCAATCCTCCTGTCTCAGCCTCCCAAGTACTGGGATTCTACGCCACCACACCCGGCAGATATTCTGTTTTTAAAACTAAACTTAGTAGTACAAGTACAGAAATATCGAAATACCCATGCATGTGGTAAGGGTGCAAAAGCGTCTCCCAAACCGTCTGGTTCGGCTGGACGAGCCCATCAACGTTCCCATTTTTTTCATTTGGGGAAACTGAGGCTCAGGCTCCGTGAGGAACCCCTGGGTGTAGCCAGGGCCATCACTCAGGCCTCCGGCGTCTGTGTCAGGGTTTTATTGAGCAGAGCTGCCTGCCGCCATACTCATTTAAATAATGAAGCAGGATCAATACCTGTCTCTGTGCTCCGAGCTCCCGTTCCCCTGAGGACAGCCTGAGGCGAGGTCAGATTCACCGGGAGCTTCAGCCTGCAGGGGAAGCTCATTAGGCCCTGGCCGGGGCTAAATCTCCCTCCTCAGGAACCGTGAGCCATGCTAAAGGGGTGGAAGGAAAAGCCGCAGGGAGCTCTCCGGCATCTAAATCTTGAACCCTGTGAGCGCATGCGGCTGTGTTTCCATAAACAGACACACATCCATCTGCGGCTGTTTGCTCGGCGGTCAACAAAAACCCAGCGGCCTCCCTCCATCCTTCTGTCCCTCCTTGCCTCCCAGGCAAATTTATTTAGGTATAACACACAAAAAGTGAAGTGCAGTAAGCACACTCAGGTTAAATGCTCCCACAGGGGCCTCTGTGTGCACCCTGCCCCGCCCCCCGCACGCACCCAGGCCAAGACTGAGCACCCCATCAGGATCCCCATGCGGCTTCCCAGTGGATACCCCCGCACAAGCTGATCACCACCTTGACTTCTGTCGTCAATTGATTAGTTTTGCCTGTCCATGAAACTCATGTACATGGACCCAGGTAGAATCTACTCTTTTTATCTATTTCCTCCTCCTCCTCCTCCTCCTCCTCCTCCAGCTCCTCTCCTTCTGTTCCTCCTCTCCTGTTCCTTCTCCTCCTCCTCCTCTCCTTCTCTTTCTTTGTGACACTGGGGATTGAAAACCCAGAGACATTCTACCTCTGAGCTACACCAACAGTCCTATTTTAATTTTTATTTTGAAACAGGATCTCACTAGATTGCTGAAAGTCTCACCATGTTGCTGAGGCTGGCTTTGAACCTGTGATCCTCCTGTCTCAGTTTCCCAAGTACTGGGATTACAACTGTGTGCCACCACGCCTGGCTCAGAACCTCAGAATATACTCTTTCACTTAACATCGTAAGTTTCATTCCTGTATGGCATGTAGCTGTCATTTTATTTATTTATTTATTTATTTATTTATTTATTGATTGATTTAGGGATTGAACCCAGGGATATTCTACCTCTAAGCTATACCCCCAGCCTGATTGCATTATTTATTTTGTGTTACTGGGGATTGAATCCAGAGGCATTCTACCTCTAAGCTGCACCCTCAGTTCTATTTTATTTTGAAACAGGGTCTCTAGTTTGCCGAGAGCCTCGTTACGTTGCTGAGGCTGGCCTCGATCCTGTGACCTTCCTGTCTCAACCTCCCAACTACTGGGATTACAAGTGTGCGCCACCATGCCCGGCTTTGTTTTTTTTATTTTGACATAGTGTTTCATTGCACGGCTAGACCACCACGTAGTAATTCATTCTTCTCTCTCGAGGTGTTTGCACTGTTCTGAGTGTTTGGTCATTATGAATAAAGGTGCTATAAACATTCTCGTGCTTACCTTTTTGTCACATGGACGGTCACTTCTGTTGACTATACCTATGACCAGGACTGGAGGCAACGGGTCACTTTGTTTCTGTTTTGGGGGCCTCCGTTTCCTCCTTTGGGAATAGGGATAGTGTATCATCTCCCTCTTAGCATTGCTGCTTGGGTTCAGTGAGGTACACTGATATATAATAATCACCCAATACTTGTAGGAATAATTCAAAATATGTGTCTTAATGCTATGAGCTTAGAGAATGTTGTCTTGACCTGACCTCTTTTCAAAGGCCAATTTTTCTTTAATTTGTTTTTGGTACTGAGAATTGAATCCAGGGCTATTCTCCCTCTGAGATGCACACCCTACACTCTATTTTACTTATTTTGAAACAGAGTCTCACTAAGTTCCTGAGACTGGCCTTGAACCTGTGATCCTCCTGCCTCAGTCTCCCAAGTACTGGGAGGCTAGGCATGCACCACCACACCTACCGTCAAAGGCCAACTTTCTATTTCACCGGTGTTGATACAAAATGCCTTGCCCAGTGGATTCCATAAACGAAGTCCAAGGACTAACAAAAGATATAGAAATATGAAAGTTTATTTGTAAGCCAAGGAAAGATAACAAACAAAAATAGCTCTCCCCACATGGGGGGGGGTCCCCGAAAGAGAGTAATCACTGAAGTCCTTGGGAGGTGAGCTTCTATCCCTTCCCCAGGTTTTCCATCTGCCCTTTCATGATGGGTCAGAACTGGGTCTTGGGGGACCATGTCCCGTGCCCAGTTTCAATCCTACATTTGCATCGCGGTCTCATGGGGCCAATTGTCTGCGCACCCCCCTCCCCTTCCTTGTTTACACAGATCGCCCTCAGATGCAGCTGCAGAAGGGGCTGAAGTTTTGTTTTGATTTCCATAGTCCTGGCCTGGTCATTGTGACCCTTATATCTGACTGACCTTCCCTATTTTTGTTCTTTACACAGATGGCTTCCTTCACCCCTTCCGGGCCCTGGGTCCTCTGCCCTGTCTCAGGATGACCATGAAGAAGTTGGAGGAGCATGCCAGGTCTTGCCCTGCACAGGTTCCACCCGGGGAGCTTAGCCATAGTATAGTGTTCCTCACACACCTGCCAAAGTTGAAAGAGCGCTGGCGATTACCCAGGGAGCACTTTGTTTGTTTGTTTGTTTTGCAGAACTGGGCATTCTATCTCTGAGTCACACCCCCAGCCCTATTTTTTATTCTTTATTTTGAAACAGGGTCTCACTAAGTTGCGGAGGGCCTCACTAAGTAGCTGAGGCTGGCTGCAAACCTGCCATCCTCCTGTCTCAGCCTCCCAAGTACTGAGATTATAAGCATGTGCCACCTCTCTGGTTTATTGTTTATTTTGAAACAGGGTCTCACTAAGTTGCAGAGGGCCTCATTAAATAGCTGAGGCTGGCCATGAACGTGAGATCCTCCTGCCTCAGCCTCCCAAGTACTGGGATTACAAGCGTTCGCCAGGATGCCCGGCTCCAGGAAGCACTTTCTCCTATGCCATTATGCCATTTGCTTTATTTCATCAGACCAAAGAGAAAGCCAGTGCTTGACTATACCCTGGCAGCCGGGTGCCTGCAGACCACCAAAAAAAAAAAAAAAAAAAAAAAAAGAGAGAAAGAGTTATTTGGCATCTTTTGAGGTTTTTTTTTGTTTTGGTGCTGGGATTGAACCTAGGGCCGTTCTACCTCTGAGCTACACCCCCAGCCTTATTTTATTCTTTAAGTTGCTGAGAGTCTTGCTAAATTGCTGAGGCTGCCCTTGAACCTGCAGGCCTCCTGTCTCAGCCTCGCAAGCACTGCCATTACAGGCGTGCACCACCAGGTCCGGCTTTGCATTCTTTTTTTTTTTTTTTTTTTGCGGTACTGGAGATTGAACTCAGGGGCATTCTACCTCCGAGCTATACCCCCAACCCTATTTTTTATTCTTTATTTTGAAACTGGGTCTCACTAAGTCGTGGAGGGCCTCACTAAGTAGCTGAGGCTGGCCGCGAACCCAGATCCTCCGGTCTAAGCCTCCCGAATGCTGGGATTACAAGCGTGCGCCGCCACGCCCGGCTCGGCTTTGCATTCTTTTTTTTAATCTCTTTTGGAAAACGTGAGATCTGAAATGAACCAGGCACGTTTCTAAGAGGCAGGAGAAACAAAGGCCGAGGTGAAGGGTCCATGGCCTTGAGAGAGGACCGTGTTAGGAGGAGGAGCACCAGGGTCCCTGCACCCCTTTTTCCACCCCAAGCCCGTGGCCATCTTTTCGCATGTGCAGAAACTTAGGCGGATCCCAACTCCCAACGGATTGCGGTTGGAGCCAGGATCCAGGCGCAGGATGCCATAAATCAAGGACAATTGTAAAGGCTCTTTGTGTCCTGTGATGTGGAAACATCTCCCTCCGCTAATGGAACCTTCCCCCAGGTGCAATTAGTCGTGGGCGGAGGATAACACAGAGCCACTCTCTGCCCAGAACGGGAGGAGGCTCCATCTCCCAAAATAGCCGGTTGGGCTTGGAACACTCTCTTCCCCTCTCGGGGCTCTGGGATTATTGGATTATGAAGCAACGGGGCTTTTTCTGGCCCAGTGACGGGGCTGACGGGTGTCGGAGGGCAGGAAGCCAGTGGTAGTTGAAGTGAGTTGGATCTTTATATTACACAGGAATGGACTGAGGGCTTGCTAAGTCCCCTGCTCTGAGCTGGGTACTTTGTATTCCTTGCTAAGTCGCGTGTTCTGTTGCCGGGTCCTTGGGTCTCCATCTCTCTCTTGAGAAGTTATAACTAGGTTTCCTTTCGCCCATCTCATTTTGATCTAAGGAAGCAAGGAGACCATCTCCTGAGGTTGTGCAGTGGTGTAGACTGAATATTCGTGTCCTCCCATTGCAAAATTTATGTGTTGAACTCCAATGCAGTGACTTTCAGAGGCTTGGGAGGTAACTGGGTCCTGACCAGAGCAGGGCCCTCACCACCGGGGTCAGGGGTTAGCACACTTATAAAAGAGACGTCGGAGAGCTGCTTCGCCTCTTCCTCAGCGGGGGACACAGGCCAGAAGGCACGTCCAGGGACCAGGAGCCGGATTTCAGCAGACACCGAACCTGCCGCACCTGACCTTGGGCTTCCTAGCCTCGGGAATGGTAAGAAATAGGTTTGTTTGTTGATAAGCCACCCAGCTCACAGTAGTACAGCCACCCCCAAACCAAGAGTGCAGTTAGGGCAGGGCTGGGATGAGCACCCCCAACCCGCGTAGTGGATCTGGAAGATTTGTCATTGGAAATGGCACTAGAGTGTGCTTCTGAAGCTTCTCGTTGGCGTTTGTTTATTTATTTTACTTTATTTTAAAAATTTTTTTTATTGGTGCATTGTAATCATTCATCTTTGTGAGGTACAAGCTGGTAGTGGCATACATGCACACATCTCTCATTTAACCCTTCCCCAATTCTTGCCCCACTCCCTCGCCCTCCCTCCTTCTCAAGTTCAGTTTAGTGATTGACTTTGATGTGTTCGTGAACGTACATCTTGTGCGTTAGGGTGTCCCCTCCCTCCATCACCTTCTGTTAAGTCAAATTCTTTGCTCATCTAAGATTTCTTCTTTATCTGGAGTCCCTCTTATGTCCCACTTTCTCCCTAGTTTCCGCATATTAGGGAGAGCATACAATTCTTTACTTTTTGTGACTGACTAATCTCATTTAATATAATGTTTTCCAGTTCCATCCATTTCCCTGCAAATGACATAATTTTGTTCTTTATAGCCGAGTAAAATTCCACTGTGTACATATCCCATAGTTTTGTAATCCATTCATCTGTTGATGGACATCTTGGCTGGTTCCATAGTTTGGCAATTGTGAATTATGCAACTATAAACATAGATACACATGTGTTGGTCTGATAGTTTGGTTTCTACTCTTTTGGGTAGATAACCAGAAGTGGTATTGCTGGATCATATGGTAGGTTCACTCCCATTCGTCTGGGGATCCTCCATACTGTTTTCAAAAGCCGTTGCACTAATCTGCAATCCCACCAGCAATGTATTAGGGTTCCCACTTCTCCACACCCTCGCCAGCATTTGTTGTTGTTTGTGTTTTAAATGATTGCCATTCTAAGAAAAATAGAATTAGCTTTATGTTGAGCAGTTTATTCGTCCTCTTTATACCTAACTCAGCGCCTGACTTAATCCAAACTAACCTTTACCTGATGGTTCATAACATACAATGACGTGCACCCAGCCTGTGCCACGTGTTCACTGTTCAGCTGAGGAGTCTGCCCATTGCTCAGTTTTCCGCTTGGATGGAAAGGGGTCGTTGACATCTGCTCCCTTTATTGATTCTCTTGCCTTTGGATCACCCTTTCAGGCTCCATGTTATTTTGGGGAGACCTTTCTTTGGTACTTGGGATTGAACCTAGAGGCATCTTACCTCTGAGCTATACCCCCAGTTTGTTTTTATTTTCTTATTTTGAAACACGGTCTCGCTAAGTTGCTGAGGGCCTTGCTATGTTGCTGAGGCTGTCCTCGAACCTACAATCCTTCTGTCTCAGCCTCCCAAGCGCTGGGGTTACAGGCATATCACCACGCCTGGCTTTGGTGGGACGTTAAGTCAGGGGCCCCTTTCCCTCTGCTTTGAGCGCCCTCGCCCTCGGGTGCAGTGGGCTGGTTCAGAGGTGTGAATCCTCCGCTGACATCAGCAGGGTGCTGAGGGGGAATGGAGCTTCCCTCCTGTAGAGACCAGGAGCTTCTCTGGGGATGATCTAAGGTTAGCATTATTCAAAGTCATCTTTGGGTTTCTGCCAAATGAACTCTTAAGAAATAGAAGCCATTGTAGAGGAAAGAAGAAATGAGAGATGGTGATGGGGGGGGGGATCGAAGAATCTAAAGACATATTTCTGGTGACATGTCCTAGTTTTTTTTTTCTATGTGTATATGTGAACCTAGGGGCACTCTGCCTTCAAGTTACACTCCAATCCTTTTTATTTTTGAAGCAGGGTCCTGCTAGATTGCTGAGAATCTTGCTAGGAGTTGCTGATTCTGGTCTCAAGCCTGCAATCTTCCCGTCTCAGCCTCCCAAGTACTGGGACTGCAGGCATGCATCGCCATGCCCGGTGACATATTCTAAATTAACTTTGGATTCAGCCATGCCTGAAGCTTCTCTCTCGGTGCCTCGGGACCCCCGAATAGTGGCCGTGTTGGAAGTCCCCACCTGTCCCAACTCAGGCTCTGCCAAGCTGGCTGCCGCAAACCACACCGGCCCTGGCCTGCTCTAGCCCAACCAATGGCTGAGTGCGGCGGGGATCTGGAGCAGGGCCCTCTCCTTCCCAAGCAGGTCCTCTCGTGAGCGCTCCGTCTCAGAGGTTCCTGCAATCTGAGGCTCCTTTTGCCCAATCCTCCCTTTCCCAGATGTCAGATTTGTGTCCCCGGGGAAGGCTCTCCCTGCCGTGCTTCCTCTTCCTCTCTCTTTCTCTTTCAGGGGCGTCCTTCCAAAGGTCTCTCGTCTTTCTAATCTGTTTCGGCCTCTGCTCCCTGGAGGTCCTGGACGGACACACCACCCCAGTGCGTTCTGTGTGTTTGCTTCAGCGAGTTGGAACTGGGTCTCTGTCATCTGCAACCCAAAGGATCCTAGATCAGAAAAGGGATTTCACTCAAAGCTGCTTTGCAAATCACAGGCCTCGGGAAGACCTTGGCCATCGTTATTGATAAGAGAGGAACAAGAGATTAGCTGGGCGTCGTGGCACCACAGCTGTCATCCCAATACTTGGGAGGCTGAGACAGGAGAATGAAAGGTTCAAGGCCAGCCTCTGCCATTTAGCGAGGCCCTCTGCAACTTAGTGAGATCTTGCTTCAAAATAAAAATTAAAAGGGCTGGAAGTGTAACTCAGTGATAGAATGCCCCTGGGTTCAATCCCCAGCAAAACACACACACACACACACACACACACACACACACACACACACACACAGAGCAGTGATCATTGAAGATGAACAATGGGGTGAATATCTAAATCCAAATGTGTGTGTGTGAGTGTGTGTGTGTGTGTGAGTGTGTGAGTGTGTGTGTGTGTGTGTGTGTGTGTGTATGTGTGTGCATGCATGCACGTGCACCTGGTGCTGAGGATCGAACCTAGGGGCATTCTATCGCTGAGCTACACCCCAGCCCTATTTTATGTTTTATTTTTGAAACAGGGCCTCACTAAGTTGCAGAAGGCCTCACTTAAATTGCTGAGGCTGGCCTTGGACCTGCAATCCTCCCGTCTTAGCCTCCCAAGTGCTGGGATTACAGGTGCGCACCCCACCCTGGCTTCACTCCACGTCTCTTGTTCCTTAGCTCTCCGGGACTTCACACCCGTCTCCGTGAAGCCTCCTGAACTCTGGCACGTGGCCGTCCCCCAGGCACTGGGGTTTGATAACTCTCCTCTCATCTCCCCTGACTTTCTCTCCTGTAGTGTACCCGAGTTTAAGTTAGATCCCGCACTCTACTCAGTAGCTCAGGACAAAGATTTGGGAATCAATCCTTGACTTTCCCCTCCCTTACCCTAGTCCATGGTTTCTCCTTCACAAAAGCTTCGTCACCCCCCTTCCTGCCCTCAAGGAACCCCAGCCTGGGCCTGCCCTGTGGCAGTCACTCCAGACAGCAAATGCTATTTTCTATTCCCTTTTCCCCAAACCTGGGATCATACTGGTTTTCATAAGTCAATAATCAGCTCTTAAAAATCATTAAGATTTTTAATGATTTTGGCCAGGCGTGGTGGCACATGCTTGTAATCCCAGCATTTGGGAGGCTGAGACCAGAGGATCCAGGTTGGTGGCCAGCCTCAGCTACCTAGTGAGGCACTCCGCAACTTAGCGAGACCCTGTTTCCAAATAAAGAATAAAAAATAGGGCTGGAGGTGTAGCTCGGAGGTAGAATGCCTCTGAGTTCAATCCCCAGTACCAAAAAAAAAAAAAAAAAAAAAAAAAAAAAAAAAAAAAAATCATTAAGAGCCAGGCATGGTGGCGCATGCTTGTAATCCCAGTACTTGGGAGGCTGAGACTGGAGGATCTGGGTTCCTGGCTAGCCTCAGCTACTTAGTGAGGCCCTGTTTCAAAATAAAGAATAAAAAATAGGGCTGAGAGTGTAGCTCAGAGGTAGAATGCCCCTGGGTTTAATCCCCAGTACCGCAAAAAAAAAAAAAAAAATATTGAGAGACTATTTATTTTAATGAATCTCAGAAGGCAGTT
>PVLC010039017.1:0-14468 GCA_004027655.1 Graphiurus murinus
GCCAGGCATGGTGGTGCACATTTGTAATCCCAGTACTTGGGAGGCTAAGTACTGGGACCAGAGGATCCAGGTTTGTGGTCAGGCTCAGCAATTTATTGAGACCCTGTTTCAAAATAAAGAATAAAAAAATAGGACTGAGGATGTAGCTCAGAAGTAGAATGCCCTTGGGTTCAATCTCCAGTACCGCAAAAAAAAAAAAAAAAAAAAAAGTTTAATCAAATATCATCATGTAACTCAGTCAAGTTGACTGATATCCAACAGAAATCATACTGTTAATTTTCATCCTTTTTCAAAAGTTCACACATTATTTTATTCTAGGTATGCACAAATTTTGGATATGTAGAGCTATAAAAGGTTGAGAAAGGATAAAAATGCCAAAAGCCAGTGAGATGAGTCAAATATTGACCAATGGTGAATATTGAATAAAATCATTCCCTGAGGTTGTTTATTTTCTTGTTTGCTTGGCAGTGGGGATTGACCCCGGGGACCTTCTAACCTCCAAGCCACAATCCCAGTACTTTTTATTTTATTTTTTTTGATTTTGAAACAGAGTCTCACTAGGTTGTTGAAAATGGCCTTGAATCTGTGATCCTCCTGTCTCAGCCTCCTAAGTATTGGGATTACTGGTGCATGCCACCATGCTTGGCTAATGCAATGTTTGAAATATAATGACTAGCTAATTAATTTATTTCAAATACCAAATAAAATGTAAGGTTTTGGAGTTAGATATTCTACCTTTATATTTGTCTATCTATTTTGCTGGTCATTACTACCAGACAAATTTATAAATCCACTAGGTTCACAATGTTGCTTAACATATGAAATAAAGTACTATAAAGTACTATGAACTTAATCAGATATTAATAAATTATTGAAAATATGTCACAACTTATAAACCTTTTAATCACAAATATGGCACTATTGTTGGCTAATTTTAGGCTTAGCATTTAGATAGAAATTAAAATTGATCTGATTTAACACCTTTCAAGTAAAAACTGGAGAGATGAAATGATCTCAAGATCATGTACAAAGCTAGTGACAAGAAATTGGAAGGGAAAATTTTTTTGAATTGATAGCCATTTATTTTTTTATTAGACACTAGTCTCATGAGTGTATTTTGGTTTCTATTTAGTCTTATCCGTTAAGTCACATCCCATTTGTAGTTAATGCTTGTTAGAGGTAAGGAGCTCTAGCAAAATTTTAATACCTAATGCAATGTTTTGAAGAAAAAAAAATTTTTGTGTGGAGATTGAACCCAGGGACATTTTACCACTAAGGTACATACCCCAGCCCATTTTATGTTAGTATATTGTTTATTTTCTTTTTTTTTAATCGGTGCATTGTAATCATACATCTTATTGAAGTTCAACATGATAAAGGCATACATGCACACAGTACTCATTGAGTCTTCTCCCAGTTCCCGACTCATTCCCTTCCCTTTTCTTCCTTCCCATGTTCAAGACAGTGATTGGCTTTGGTAAATTTGACCATTGAGGTGTTTCTCTCTTCTTCCCTCCAATATTCCTCAGTTAGGTCCCCTTCTTCATTTCCCTACGGTTTCTCCTCCTTTGTCTAGAGTCTCTCCTATGATTCATTTTCTCCCTAGCTTGCATATGAGGGAGAACATCTGATCTTACACTTTTTGTGACTAACTAATCTCACTTAGTATAATAGTCTTCAGTTCTATCCATTTCTCTGCAAATGACATAATTTTGTTCTTCTTTATGGCTGAGTAGAATTTCATTCTGTATATATCCCATAGTTTTGTAATCCATTCATCTGTTGATGGACATCTCAGCTACTTCCATAGTGTGGCAATTGTGAAATGGGCAGCTATAAAATAAATATGCATGCATTACTATAGTAGTCTGGTTTCCATTCTTTTGGGTAGATACTCAGGTATAGCTGGGTCATATGGGAAGTTCATTCTCCTTCTGAGGAACCTTCACACTGTTTTCCAAAGTGATTGTACTAATTTGCACACTCACCAACAGTGTATCAGAGTTCCTACTTTTCCACATCCTTACTAGCACTTGTTATTGTTTGTGTTTTTAATGATTGTCAGTCTAACTGGGGTTAGGTGAAACCTCAGGGAAGTTTTGATTTACATCTCTCTGATTGCTAATGATATTGAACATTTTTTTCAAACATTTATCTACCACAGGAGTAGCTGGAAAAAGTCTTCTCTGGACTCTCTCTTGAAGTTCTTGATAGTTTTCTTTGCTGCACAGAAGCTCTACAGTTTAATGAAATCCAATGGATTAGTCCTCCTTTTAATTTCTTTTGCCTTAGAGGTTTTGTTGAGGAAGTATTTACTCATGCCTATTTGTTGGAGTGTTGGTGCTATGAACTCATCAAGTAACTGCAAGGTATCTGTTCTAATTTCCTGGTCTTTGATCCATCTTGAATTGACTCTTGTGCAGAGTGAGAAAGTGCAGTTTATTTCCACTTTTCTGCATATGGATAACCAATTTTGCCAACAACATTTTTGAAAAGCTATCTTTTTTCCAATGCATATTTTTGGCCCCTCTGTTAAAAATCAATTGGCTGTAAGTGTGTGGATTAGTTTCTGAATCTTCTATTCTGATCCTTTGGTCTATGTGTCTGCTTTGGGTCAATACAATTCTGTTTTTATTACTATAGCTCTGTAGTATAATTTGAAGTCAGGTGTTGTGTTTGAAGCCTCCTGCATGGCTCTTATTGCTGAGAAACATTTTGGCTATTGAGTATTTTGTTATTCCAAATGAATTTAAGGACTGATATTTCTATGTCTGTGAAGAATGACCTTGGTAATTTAATGAGTATTGCATTGAATCTGTACATCACTTTTGGAAGAATAGCTATTTTTATGACATTTATCCTGCCTATCCAAGAGCATGGGAAGTCCTTCCACTATCTTATATCTTTTTATTGGAGAGTTGAGGCCATTGATTTTCAGTGTGATTACTGAGATATTATTTTTAATTCCTAACATTTTGAGTTTTAACTTCTATATAAGATACTGTTTGTGCTTCTTTGCCATATCTTTGCTGGGTAAAGTAATCTTGGCTGGAAGTTATTATCTTTCAGGGTTTAGAATATGTCACTCTTGGCCTTCCTGGCTTTCATGACTTGATTTGAGAAGTCTGGAATGTTACTTACTGGTTTGCCTCTGAATGTCACTAAGCCTCAGCTAGTTTATGAGCCTCTTCATAACTAAGTGAGACTCTGTTTCAAAATAAAAAATAAAATAGGGTTGGAGATGTAGCGCAGAGGTAGAAAGCCCCTGGATTCAATCCCCAGTACCACAAAAAAAATTTTTTTTTCTCTTTGGCCTCTATTTTAGTCAATTTGATTATTGGGTGGCATAGTGAACCTTTTCTCTGGTCTTGTCTAATGGGGGTTCTGTATATCTCCTATCCTGTATATCTACCTCGCTTTTATGTTTGGGAAGTTCTCTGATATTATCTCTCTGAAGAGATTTTTTATTCTGTTGGTTTTGGCTTCTAGATCTTCTTCTATGCCTATTGTTACTCTTTTAAAGTTATCCCAAATCTCTTGGATGTCCAGCTAATGCTGTCAAATTGATTCTTTTAAATTATATACAATGTGCTTTATACATCAATAGTTTCATAAAATAAAACAACAATTTTTTTAAATTCACTCAAACATAAGTCCATTTTTTAATTTTTACACTCAATAGAAATAATATTGTTATTATAATACTGTTCCATAAAACTTCTCAACACTCATTTTGGTATAAATCTCTGCTGTTGAGATTTGCTAAAAACCAACACTGCTTGTGCTTGTCTTTAAGAGATGTAGCTTTGGTACTACACTGATCTGTTCAGTTCTTTTTGAGGTCATGGCAAGGAGGATTAAATTCTCAGCTTATTTCTTTATGTTCTATTTTTGAAAATGAAATTCTTATTGTCATTTGTTATAGATATTATCTAGATTGATTTTAGGTCTGCCTGATTTAGTTCTCTTTCTCATTTTTTAGACAAATATCATAATGCTCTCTCTGAAATTTATTTTTTAAGAAATCTATATATTGCCTAGAACTGGGAGAATTTGTTATCTTTATTCACAGATATTGTGGGAGAAGGAGAATGTCTTTCAGCCACATCTGAAAAATTGTGCTTCCAACACCCTGAGATGTAGACTGGGGAGGAGGGAAGAGGAAAAACAAGTACTACGGATTCTCACTGCTATTATTGAGAATCGATAGATTTTCTTAAATAAATGTTTCTTCCCTTGTGATATGTCCTTAGGACAACTTCCAGATACTTTAAATCAAATATTTCTTTGCCAAGAATAATTTTCACCATTTACAACACTTTACTCAGGAATGATTCTATGGAGTTTCTTATGCCACCATCACAGAAATGGAGTTGAATTCTTTCTTGTTTTAATCAATGTTTTTCTCCAGATTTTTGTTTAATAGACCCTTTGAGGTATTTGAGAGTAGATGATGAATGTTTGGAATCAGAAGAGAGCTCAGAGATATAATGCTAGTATTTAGCTATAAATCCAGTAAATCACAGCAAAATATGGTGAATGAAGTTTTTGTATGTCTACTTAAAGTTATTGTGGATTTGGAGAAAAAAATATAAAGATCTGAGTATAGCAAAGTATCTTTTCAAGACAATTTTTATTTCAGTTTAAAAGATTTTAGTCATACCAAAATAGCATTATTTTTAAAACTTATCTCTTTATTTTGACAAAATCTAGATATGATGATTTCTGTCTTTCAAGAACAAAGAAAAAGTGACCAGTATTTGAATGAATCACTGAAAGATATTCTAAAAGCTCTAGTGCAAAGTGAAAGGTTTAAAAGTTCCTGCAGCATAAATACAGTCTCCTCAATTTGAATGACTACCCTTAAACAAATGAAACACACACACATGCTCATGCGCGTGCATGCGTGCACACACACACACACACACATACACACACACACACACACACACACACACACACACACACACACCACAAATAAAATGTACTTGGGAAAATAATGAAAAACATAAAAATTCAGGTTATAGACAGTAGGAAAAAAGATACCCAAAAAGTCAAAAGTAGCATCAATTTTTTTTCCTTTTGTATGTAATATAATACATAATATATAAGTAATAATATTAAGTTTATGCATATTTACAAGTAATATTTCATTGTTACGGTTTTCATGACACCATGAAAACCTATTTCCAGCCCAATATAGAAATAAAGAGCCAGATAAACCTGAATGCACTACTAAAGTAGGATTAGTTAGAGTGAGATGGAATACTTGAGAGAGATACTCTCATCTTCTGGACCCCAGAGCCTTCTGTATGGATTTTGGCTTCTTTATCTTGTGAGAAGTGGATGTGAGAATGAGCTAACCTGTCATAATAAAATGGATGTGAGAATAAACAGGCCTCAGAATTTGTCTTTATCAGCCATTTGAATGAACAGAGTCTTTTTCTGAGTCCTGAATGCCCAAGGCCAGAACACTATATTTATAGATGACATCATTGGTAAAGTATTATTTTCAATTTTTGATGTGTTATAAATTTTTTTTATTATTCGTGCATTGTAAGCATACATCATGGTTAGGTACAAATTGATAACAACATATGTGCCCACATTTCTCATTTGACCCCTTCCCCAAATTCCCACCCCACTCCCTCGCCCTCCCTCCCTCTTAAGTTCAGTTTAGTGAGTAACCTTGATGTACATTAGGGTGCCCCCCCCATCCATCCCCTTCGGTTAATTCACAATAGCCAAACTATGGAAGCAGCCAAGATGTCCATCGACAGATGAATGGATTACAAAACTATGGGATATGTACACAATGGAATTTTATTCAGCCATAAAGAAGAACAAATTCATGTTATTTGCAAGGAAATGGGTGCAACTGGAAAACATTATGTAAAGTGAGATTAGCCAGTCACAAAGAGTAAAGAAGCATATGTTCTCCCTAATATGTGGATGCTAGGGAGAAGATGGGGCATAAGAGGATCTCCTGATGGAAAAAGGAGAGACCCTCGATAAACAAAGAAGTGTTATAAATTTTTGATGCCTTACATAAATTTTTATTGTAGAGTATCTGAATTTTTTTGGACATCCTAGTATTATAAGATTACAAATAAGAAAAAATAAATAAAATTATGCTTTTAAACTAAAAAATATTTTATGTCAGTAATACTAAGCAAGTAAGTTATTATAATGTCACACTTTCTTTTTTATTTTTTTAAATAGTGAACTGAGTTGTTCATAATGAGACAGGATTCCAAGATGCACTTCCCCCCAGCCCTGTCTCAGCTACATGGAGACCAAGATGGCATCAACCAGTTTTTGACATGTGAAGGCGAATACAGGCAATCAAGTTCAGGAAGGGGAAATGAACTGAGCTCTCATATTGGTACCCCTGCCTGTTATTTATTCAATCAAAATCTGTCCCACTAGAGCTATATTATCTGTAGGTGCCATTCCAGACTCAGACCTGGGGTTTTGCTCTCTAAGCCTCACTGGTGAACAGAGAAACCGCTATATTCTACTCCACCCTCTGTTTCTTGTTCTCCATGAACCAAAGCCCCTCGCAACATTCTGGTGAACCAGCCAAGAGACATGTTTGAGCTGGTCTGGTCCCAGAGACAGGACTCACGGCACTTTGCATCCTGTAATCTGTGTCTTGAGAGTCAGCCTTCCCTGTTGCAGATATCAATTCACTGAGCACACCAGATGCCTTTTCCCCATCATGTTGGGGATCTCACAGAGAGGTGCTTGACTCTAGGACTAACAACTGCTGAGGAATAAGGCTGAAGATGGGATAGGTCATTGTCCAGCATGGACTTCTAAATCATGGTCAGTTGCCCCTGGGCTCAGCCAGGTTCTGATATCAAAATAGCCAAAGAGGGGGCTGATCACCTCCTTGTGAATTCCCTGAGTAGTGTCTGGGGAACACAAAATTGAAATTCAGTTCAGGATTTGGGTGACGTGTGTGTGAATGGTGAGTGCAGATGTGTGGCTGAGATAGACATGAAGGTGTCAGACTCTGATTTTATCCTCACAGGTCCAACATGAGTGTTGATTCTGCTACCTAGATTCAGGGCCATCTTGTAACAGCTAAGTGGTAATCCAGAAAGTACCTAAAAAGTCCATGGTTTGACTGGATTGGAGGTTAATACTGATTTTCCCATTGCCAAGGCATTAGTCTAGACTCTCTAGCTGGAAATAGGAGGAAAACAGAGTAAGTACACTCCCCTAGGCTTCATGATCAGAAATTTTGGAAAGGCATATACAGGTAATTACGGATCCAAACTAACTCCGGAAAAGTTATTTGCTTTGTGTGAGGTGGAATGGCCAGCCTTCAGAGAAGGTTGGCCATCAGAGGGCTCATTATATCTAAGCATCACCCAACATATTTGGGATCAAGTCATAGGCAGCCTGGGACATTCAATCAGTTTTCCTATATAGACATCTAGCTCCAATTAGTTCAGAATCCTCCTCCATAGTTATGACATATGGTCTCCCAGATCTTAAGTAAAAGAGAGCTAATGGCCAGTCAGGAAAACAAAGTCAATGTCCAGGTGAAACTCAGATATCACCCATTCTGGAAAGTCCCCCAGGGGAATCAGATCTGCCACTGCCATATGTCTCCCAGACACTACCGCAGCTGCCAAACCACATGCATCTTTGACACACTCATCTCTGCCTCCTGGCCTTTCCAACCAGCCATCCAGTCTGGCAAGTGGGACTCCAAGTCTGCCATCCTCCTTTACTGAAAAGCTGAAGATCCTGGCCAAGCTTCTCCAACACATCTTTTAAACACACAATTCTACTTGACCTGGTTGTCACCAACTTCTCCTGAATCTTCTCAACACTGAAAAAAGATGCTGCATTCTGCAAGCAGTCCTCTGGGCTGAGGAAAATGCCCCAGCAGAAGTTCTAAACCCCCAGGCCTATCCTGAAGAATGTCTGCCAGCAACAGACCCCCAGTGGGACCCAAAGGATCCCAGAGACATGGCAAGACTGGAGGTCTACTGAGAATCTCTCCTCCAGGGGCTTCAAAAGGGAAGCTCCAAGGCCACCAATATTGCAAAGGTCAGAGAGATCCTTCAAAAGCTGGTGAAAGCCCCAGTGCCTTTTGGGAGTGGCTCTGTGAAGCTTATCACATCTTTACTCCATTTGACCCTGAAGCACATGAAAACCAATGAATAGTCAACACTGCCTTCATCAGTCAGAGTGTTAGTGACATCTGCCACAAACTACAGAAGCTGAAAGGAGTTGCAGGAATAAATGCTTCCCAGCTCTGTGACAAGCCAAACCCAATACCAATTGGTCAAAAGCCCCTTCATTTCCAATGCCCAGAGCCACCTAAAGGGAAGAGGGCTCCTCTCCACTGTGACCAATGTGCATTCTGCAAGGAAATTGGGTACTAGAAGAACGAATGCCCTAAGAAAGGTTGAGGGCTCTATGAGGAGTCATTAGGCCCCTCCTCAGCTCTTCTTGCAGTTGTCCAGGCTGGTTTGCTTGCTGATTGAAGGGCACCAAATCTCAAAGTCCCCCAGGAGCCAATGGTCTGAATGACAGTGTGGAGAGGGCGCATAATCTCCTGTTCATTTTCAACACCTGGGCAGAACATTCAGTGGTAATCATTCCAATACTTCCTACCCCACTAACCAACATGCCAACATAATTGTAGTAACTGAAAAGCCTCCCAGCAGATGTTTTTGTTTTGGTTTGGTTTTTGGTTTTTACCCCCTGAAAATGCACTCTGGGGTGAAAAGAAGTTATTCACCACATCCTATATATGCTAGACTGTTCAGTTCCACTGCTGGGTTGGGATCTCCTCAGAAAACTCAGAGCAACCATCACCTTTTCAGATGAAGGTAAAATGAAGTTGCCAGTGCCAATCTCTGTGCTAATTTGTTTCCTGAAAATGCCCCAAGAAGAAAAGTAGGACTGTTTAAGGGACAAAAAAGTAGTTCCATCAGCCAAGAAGTTGCAGCCTGATGCCCACTGTATGGGCCTAAGACAATTCATCTGGAATGGCCAAATTCCAGGCACAAGTAGTTATTGTACTTTGCCCTCATGCACCACCAGTGAGACTATGGCATTACCCAATCCCCTAGCTGATGATGAAGGGAATTCAGCCCCACTTAAAGAGACTTCAACAATATAGTATTATCATTTTATGCCAATCTCAGTGGAACACTCCTATTTTTCCAGTCAAAAAGCTAGGAACCAAGGACTACTGGCCAATGTAGAACTTGCAGGTCATCAACCAGGCCACAGTCACTCTACATCCCATAATGCCTAACCCATATGCTTTCCTGTTTTCTTCCATCCACTGAAGCCACTGCAGCCTGGTTCACATGCCTGGACCTAAAAGATGTCTTCTTCAGTGCTCGCCTTTTAATGGGAGGACCCAGAAACTGAAACCAAAAACTAGTTCACCTGGACTTTGTGAAAAATTCCCCCACAATTTTCAGAGAAGCCCTGGCCCATGACCTTAAGTCTTTTCTTTCCTGTACCTTGGGTTGCATCTTCCTTCAGTATGTTGATGACCTCCTCCTCAGAAATGAGACTCTTGAAGGCTGTTCCAAAAAAACAGGCCAGCTGCTCATCCTCCCAGTGTACTGTGATTATAAAGTTTCTAAGAAAAAAGCCCAGGTCTATCAATAAAAAGTGAAATATTTGGGGTTCACCATCTAGAGAGGAAAAAGACTATTGTGGGCAGGACAAAAAGAGATAGTTCACACTATTCCAGTGCCCACTAACCAGAGAGCCCTTCAGGAGTTTCTGGAAGCAGTAGGGTTCTGTCACCTCTGGAATCCAAACTTTGCTGTCACAGGAAAACCCTTATATGCATTTACAAAGGGGAGAGATAAAGACCCCTTTCAGCAATTCAAAAGGTAACTGCTGACTGCCCCCACCCCAGGGCTCCTAGATGTAGAAAAGCCCTTTACCTTGTTTGTATCTGAAAGGAAGAAAACCAATAAAGATGGCCATCATGCACTGTAGAGGACGTCAGAGAGGGGCAAGCTGCAAGGTGCAAGGAAACTCCAAGGCCAACAGTAAAGCATAAAAGGTCACTCGGAAGTCCCTTACAATGCCTGACCACCTGCTGGCACCCCTACTCCTGCCTTGGGTACCTGACCACATCCTCTCCTATGAGCCCCAAGAGCATGAGTAGCTAAGAAGAAAAAGGGCAACTGAAACCCCAGGAAAATGGATGCTACTGCCTGATAACTGCATAGCCATTCCTTACGATCTTGGACCAATTACTGGGTAAGAGGTACATAAATCCACTCACATTGGGTGAGAAACCCTTGAAAATCTGTTTGGCAGGTGTTACTACATACATCATCTGGCAGCCCTAGTGAAAGGGGTTGCGATGTGTAACCTGTAGCAGAAACAATCCTAAGCAAGGACCTGAACTCCCCCCTGGAGTACAGGATGTAGGAACAGCCCCCTTTGAAAGTGTACAAATTGACTTTTCTGAACTACCAAAATGTAATGGATAGTGATGCCTCTTAGTCGTAGTATGCACTCAGATTGGATGGGTAGAAGCATACTCTTGAAAGACAGAAAAGGCCACAGAGATAACTCAAACCTTACTCAGAGAAATCATTCCCAGATATGGACTGCACCTATACATAGGGTCAGACAATGAACTGAACTCCATGCAGAAGTCTCCTAGAATGTGGCAGCAGCTTTGGGTATCAGGTGGAAGTTGAATTCTGCATATAGGCCACAGAGTTCAGGCAAAGTAGAAAGGATGAACAGAACCATCACAACTGGGTTAGGAAAGATGTGTCAGGAAACCAAGTTAACTTGGTTTGAGCCTTACCCTTAGTCCTGTTCAAGATTAGATGTACTCCCTCTAAGAGAACGGGGTATTCTCCCTATGAAATGATGTTTGCTTGGCCCCCTTCTATTATCCAAGGGCTTCCAGGAAGGTGGTGTAAAATAGGAGAAACAGAAGTCCATAGGCTTATGAGGGAACTTGGAAAGATCACCTATGACCTATATAAATGGGTGCTAGATTACAATACCAGTTAGTTTAACCACGCCAGTCCATCCATATGAGCCCAGAGACTTAGTTTTAGTTAAGGACTAGAATCAAGCCCCCTCAAGGCAAAGTAGAAAGGACCCTTTACTATTATCTTAACTATGCACAGCTACAAAAGTAGATGAGATAACTGCCTGGATCCATCAAAGCCAACTTAAGATGGTCACCCAGAACTGCAGTGGGAAGCTCCAATGGACCCCAACAATCTCTGCCACCTGACCCTGTGAAAGACATCATGCCCTGCTTCAGCCACACCTGGGAAGCTGACTGGTCCACACATGGCTGAAGTTTAAGGAATCATCTCAACACCTTCTTGTTACTTAAAATACCTTTTGCCTCAGAGAACCCCAGTACTCATTGTTATCTACCCTTCAGAATAGGTGGCAGAATAGTTCAGACCTTCATCTCCTATACCTCTATCAATCAGGCCTGAGACAGTTAGATTTTCAGCAAAAACATTTGTATAGAGGGAGGCTGTCACTACTACTGGACAAGCTAGGGCCCAGGGGCTCAAAAAATGGGCAGATATGCCCACAAGGAAAACAATTTTTTATGTTTTACTCTCATCGAGCAATAAGGAGTAAATTCCCAAGTTTCCTAAGATATAAAGTAAGAAAAGGTAGTGGAAAAGACAATAAAGGCTATAAGAACTCAGCTAACCAATACAACATCCCTCCCTAGATTCCAAGAATCTGACTCCAATTTATATGCCTTTTTAAAATGGGATTTGCAGTTACCTGGCCTTAGGAAAAATCTGTTTGTGGATCTAGCTGAGCTTATCATCCATTCCCTTAATCTTACCAAATGTTGGGTCTTCAGGAGGGCTCAGACGAATGAGCAGTAGCCATGGCAAGGCCTAGATCTTGCCCCACCAACCTCACCAAATATCGACTACTCCCTATTGGAAGCCACTTGCCTGGTCACTAACATATACCACAGTGAGAATCAAATGTGTTTCGAGACGTTGAGATGACAAGGAGGGATAGCCAGTTAGGGGGAGCTCTTTCATTGCCATCCTAATCTCAAGTTAGCTCTGCAGGGATCTGGTTGCTCAGCAATATTTGTGCTAACTAATCTCTCCACTGCCCCTTTGAGAAATGTCTCCCAACCCTAGCCCCTCTCTGGAACACTAGCCTGCAATAGATAGCCCCGCATGCGATGTTCTGGCTTTGTGGGAAAATGGCTTATACTCTCCTCCCCAGTGACTGGACCAGCACCTGTTCTCTTGGCACCATCATGCTGGGATTCTTTCTGCTCCCCAACACCATTGGTGAATCCCTGGACATCCCTTTTTTGGGAATTTACTCCTCAAAACCTCATACCAGTATCACCACACAGTCAAGATAGGAGGAACTCAGCAATGGAGCAGTGATGAGTGGCTACCCCAGTGAATTATTCCCAATAGTATGGCCCAGCAACCTGCAGCTACTGGACAACTATTTACATGCTAGACCACATTATCAGGCTCCAGGCAGTTCTAGAAATCCTAACTAACCAGACAGCCACTGCACGGGAGCTTATAGCTAATCGACAATAGCAAACGAGAACAGCCATTTACCAAAACTGCTTAGCCCTAGATTACTTATTAGCTGAAGAAAGAGGGGTTTGTGGAAAGTTTAGTTTCACTAACTGGTCCCCTTCCAGACTTGTAAGAGTTGGGATGTAAATAGTGTCTTTGGAGGATGGTTCTTTGCCCTTGGGGGCTTAAAGACCCTGATTGTCACTGTTCTTATGATCCTGGGGATACTCTTCTTTTTGCCCTGTTTGATTCCACTACTCAAAAACGCTATCACTGCCATGGACAAGCCTCAGTAGCCCAGAAGATGGCTGCCTACCTTATGTGGCTGCATCACTACAAGCGCCTCCAGAGCAGCCTTGAGGTTGAAAATTCAAAATGTGAAACTCTAAATTAAACATCAGTCTAGGCATCTCAAAGCGGAGAATGAAGCAGGAACCCAGGGTGGCATCCTACCTCTTGACTACAACTCCAGCCTAATTGTTTTTTTTTTTTTTTTAATTTTGAAGCAAGATTTCACTATGTTGCTGAGGGACTCAATAAGTTGCTGAGGCTGACCTGGAACCTGAAATCATTCTGTCTCAACCTCCCAAGTACTGGGATTACTGGTGTGTGCCACAGACAGCACTGGGCTCTCCCAGAAGGATTTTTAATGAATCAGTATGTCTGAGATTAACAACTTGAAAAAAAATCATTTAGTTCCTTAGAAAACGAAATGATTAGACAAATTAAAAAATGAAGGAATCTATATTCAGATTGAATTTACTCATTTTTAAAGCAGTTTTATAGACCAGCAAAAATAAATTACCATTTCTAATAAGTAGTTGCAATGTGTAACAATTTCAAGAAACTATGACTAAATAATTTTATGCGCTGCATGAATACTTATTGAAATGGCAGGTGTTGTGTGAGCAGAAAAGAGTTAGAATAAGTGTGTGTGTGAGCATGTGTGTGTGTGTGTGTGTGTGTGTGTGTGTGAGAGAGAGAGAGAGAGAGAGAGAAAGAGAGAGGCGAGAATTATCTCTACTTCATACTGAAACTCTAATAATGAATTATTTTATTTTAAAATATATTTGTATCTGAAATGAGTATTATATTTTCATTCATGCCAGCATCAAGCTTATCAAATTCTAAAATAATATCTTTCTTAAGAAAAATAAATACATTCAACAACCATGCTCAATTCATTTCTGTGATTATATCCATGCCATCTGAGATGAAAATATTTTATAAAATAATTAAAGAAATTGCACTAAGTGAAAATAAATGATTTCTTGCTAATTGTCAAATGTTTATCAAGTACTTAATGAGTGTAGATTATGGAGTTGACATTATGAAAGTATAACGATGTAGAATATGTATTTCAAGACCTTCAAATTTGTAATCTAGTAAAATTGATTTCACTGGAATTAAGAATTTTTTACAGTAAAGAAGACATAACAAGAAAACTTTTCTCAAACTTGTCTATCTTTATTTGTTAAAGGAGTATGGAATCACAAAAGGATTATTTAAATATGTATTTTATTTATGAGAAATAATCCATCTAGCCAGGCATGGTGGCCCATGTTTGTAATCCCAGTACTTGAGAGGCTGAAACAGGAGGATCGCAGGTTCACAGCCAGCCTCAGCTACTTAGTGAGGCTCTCCATAGCTTAGTGAGATACTGTTTCAAAATAAAGAATAAAAATAGGGCTGGAAGTTGGGCATGGTGGTGCACGCTTGTAATCCCAGCATTTGGGAGGCTGAGACTGGAGGATCTGGGTTCACGGCCAGCCTAAGCTGCTTAGTGAGGCCCTCCGCAACTTAGTGAGACCCTGTTTCAAAATAAAGGATAAAAAATAGGGCTGGGGCTGTAGCTCGGAGGTAGAATGCCCCCAGGTTCCATCTCTAGTACCGCAAAAGAAAAAAAAA
>PVLC010039018.1:0-14468 GCA_004027655.1 Graphiurus murinus
GCTTGTAATCCCAGCATTCGGGAGGCTGAGACCGGAGGATCCGGGTTCGCGGCCAGCCTCAGCTACCTAGTGAGGCACTCCGCAACTTAGTGAGACCCGGTTTCAAAATAAATAATAAAAAATAGGACTGGGGGTGTAGCTCGGAGGTAGAATGCCCCTGAGTTCAATCCCCAGTACCGCAAAAAAAAAAAAAAAAAAATAGAATAATCTAATCTAACTGGACATGATGGCACACACTGGTAATCCAAGTACTTAGGAGGCTGAGACAGGAAGGATCCCAGGTTCTAGGACAGATTTGGTAATTTAGTGAGGTCTTCAATAATTTAGTGAGACTCTGCTTCAAAATAAAAAAATAAAATAAAGCTGGGCATGGTGACACACACAGCAGGATCAGTTTTATGGCCAACCTCAGCAACTTAGCAAGGCCCTCTGCAATTCAGGGAGACCCTGTTTCAAAATAAAAAATATCCAGGTGTGGTGGCATGTGCTTGTAATCTCAGTACTTGGGAGGCTGAGACAGGAGGATCATGGATCACAGGTTGGTAGGCCAGCCTCAGCTACTTCATGAGGCCCTCCACAACTTTGTGAGACCCTGTTTCCAAATAAAGAATAAAAAATAGAGCTGGGAGTGTAGTTTGGAGGTAACATGCCCCTGGGTTCAATCACCAGTACTGAAAAAAAAAAAAAAAAAAAAGAAGAAAATAGGGCTTGGGTATAGCTCAGAAGTAGAATACGCTTGGGTTCAATTTCCAGTACCACACACAGAAAATACCTAATCTTGGATAAATAAAAATAATAGGAGCCGGGCATAGTGGCCCATGCTTGTAATCTCAGTACTTGGGAGGCTGAGACCAGAGGGTCCGGGTTCATAGCCAGCCTCAGCTATTTAGTGGGCCCTCCGAAACTTAGTGAGACCCTGTTTCAAAATAAAGAATAAGCCAGGCGTGGTGGCGCACGCTTGTAATCCCAGCATTTGGAAGGCAAAGACTGGAGGATCCGGGTTCGTGGCCAGCCTCAGCTACCTAGTGAGGTCCTCCACAACTTAGTGAGACCCTGTTTCAAAATAAAGAATAAAAAATAGGGCTGGCGCCGGGCATTGTGGCACATGCTTGTAATCCCAGCATTCAGGAGGCTGAGACTGGAGGATCCGGGTTCGCGGCCAGCCTCAGCTACCTAGTGAGGCACTCCGCAATTTAGTGAGACCCTGTTTCAAAATAAAGAATAAAAAATAGGGCTGGGGTTGTAGCTCGAAGGTATAATGTCCCTGAGTTCAATCCCCAGTACCGAAAAAAAAAAAAAAAAAGAATAAAAAAATAGGACTGGGGGTGTAGCTCAGAGGTAGAATGCCCTTGGGTTCAGGCCCCAGTACTGCAAATAAATGAATAAACAAACAAACAAACAAATAACAGGGTTGGGGTGTGGCTGAGCACTTGCACAGGCATTGGGTTCAATCCCCAGGACAGCCCTCACCAACCCCCACAAAATCTAATCCAATATAGCCATTTCTTATTCCCAAAAGAAAATCAGTCTTGGAGAAAAAAATGGTTGTCTAACTCTCACAAAGCTAGTGAATAGAGCCGGGCGTGGTGGTCTCACTAAGTTGCAGAGGGCCTCACTAAGTAGCTGAGGCTGGCTGCAAACCTGTGATCCACCTGTCTAAGCCTCCCAAGTACTGAGATTACAAGTGTGTGCCACCACATCCGGCCTCCTATTTTATTTTTGAAACAGGGTCTCACTAAGTTGCAGAGGGCCTAAGTTGCTGAGAATGGCCGCGAACCTGTGATCCTCCTGTCTCAGCCTCCCAAATACTAGGATTACAGGCATGCACTTCGGACCCCAGCTCAGGCTTTAAAATGGTGAGAAGTTCCTGAGCACTAAGAGCTCCTAAGATCCTAATGCCTAGCCTGAACCAGTATGCTCTGATTCTGTTCTTTCACTTGAGAAAATTCTTTGAAGCTTCTCATGTTTCATCATACAATGAGAACCAGGAATAAAACCCAGCCAATTCAGTACTGTATAAACAACAAGTACGATAATCACTGGGCCCCTGGGAACTGGCAGGTCAGCAGCTGTGGGGAAAGGCCAAAAGAGAAAGACCACAATTTTTGGGGGGGTGGTACCGGGGGATTAAACCTAGGTGCATTCTACCTCTGAGCCACATCTCCAGCCCTATTTTATTTTTTGTTTTGAAACAACGTCTTGCTAAATTACTGTGTTCTGGTGTGGAACCTCAGAACCTCCTAGCTTAGCCTCCAAGTACTGGGGTTACAGGCGTGTGCGACCGTGCCCGGCAAGAAAGAGCACATTTTAATGAAGTGACTCCCAACAAGACCAACAGTAATGATTAACGCTCCTCTACACACTCTCCCCGTATCTCAAAGGGCTCTCCTCCTCACTAGCTTACCAAACATTACCAAAGGGCTATATCTCAGGAGAAAAGATCACAGAAAGGAGCTTTTGAGCTTCTCTAGACCCTAGATTCTTCTTTTGTAAACGGAGGGATGAAATGATTCCTTCCAAACTGGGTGTAGTGGCGCACACCTGTAATCCCAGTACTTGGGAGGCTAAGACAGGAGGATCAAGGGTTTGCGGCCAGCCTCAGCTATTTAATGAGGCCCCCTTGCAACTTAGTGAAACTCTGTTTCAAAATAAAAAATAAAAATATGGATGGGGGTGTAGCTGGGAGGTAGAACACCACTAGGCTCAATCCCCAGTACTAAAAACAAAAAAAAGCTGGGCATGGTGGTGCACTTGTGATCCCAGTACTTCGGAGGCTGAGATAGGAGGATCACAGGTTCGTGGACAGCCTCAGCAAGTAGTGAGACTCTCATCAACCTAGTGAGACCCTATTTCCAAATAAGAAGTAAAATGGGGCTGAAGGTGTAGCTCGAAGGTAGAATGCTTCTGGATTCTAACCCCAGTAACACACACACACACAGATTCCTTCCAGTTGGGCATGGTGGTTTATGTTTGTAATCCTAGTACTTGGGAGGCTGAGACAGAAGATCACAGGTTGGTGGCCAGCCTCAGCAATTTAGTGCGGCCCTCCACAACTTAGTGAGATCTTGTTTCCAAATAAAAATAATACAATAGGGATGGGGGTATAGCTTAAAGGCAGAATGTGCCTGGGTTCTATTCCCAGACACACACACACACACGGCTCTGTGAGTCTGTGATACCAAACTAGGGGGCCTCTCATCCCTTCCTTCCTTCCTTCCTTCCCTCCCTCCCTCCCTCCCTCCCTCCCTTCCTTCCGTGGTACTGGGGATTATTAAATCCAGGGGTATTCTACCTCCAAGCTACACCCCTAATCCTTTTTTTGTTTTGTTTTGAAACAGGGTCCTCACTAGGTTGCTGAGAGTCTCGCTATGTCGCTGAGGCTATCCTCCAACATGTGATACTCTTGTCTCAGCCTCCCAAGTACTAGGATTACCGGTGTGCACCACTGTGCCCACTTCTTTATTAGAAAGAGTTTGTGAGAGCTGAACGTAGTGGTGCATGCTTGTAATCCCAGTACTTGGGAGGCTGAGACCGGAGGATCCAGGTTCGCAGACAGCCTCAGCTACTTAGTGAGGCCCTCTGCAACTTAGTGAGACCGTGTTTCAAAATAAAGAATAAGAAATAGGGCTGAGGGTGTAGCTCGGAGGCATTCTACCTTGGGTTCCATCCGCAGTACCACAAAAAAAAAAAAAAAAAAAAAAAGAGTTTGTGAGTGTTAATCAAAAGAACTGGAGTTGAGAGCTGGGTTTGAAGAAACCTCGCTGTCACTGTTTGCCTCTTTGTTTATGGGCAAATTATTTACCCTCTCTGAGTCTCCTAACCTTTAAAAGAGAATACTACTATTACCTTACAGGATTACCTAGCACATTAAAATAAGTAATATAATAGATGTGAAAATACCTCCCTGGGTCCTGGCACTTGGTTATACTGGTTCGCTAGTTATTTCTCTTCCTTCCTGTATGTCTATCTAGGTTGAGCTGAATAGGCTTAACTTCTGAAATCTGAAGGAAATATTTCCAAAAAAAATCAAGCATCTTTTTCTCCCTTCCTTCTCTCTCCCTTTCTTCCTCCTCTTCTTTTTCTTCCTCTCTCTCTCTTTTCTCTCTCTCTCTCTTTCTCTTTTTGAACCCAGGGATATTCTACCTTAGAACTACAACCTCAGCCCTATTTTATTTTTTATTGAAACATGATAGCCGGACATGGTGGTGCACACCTGTAATCCCAGTAGTACTTGGGAGGTTGAGATAAGAGGATCATAGGTTCGAGGACAGTCTCAGCAAGTAGTGAGACTCTCATCAACCTAACAAGACCGTTTCCAAATAAGAAATAAAATCAGGCTGGAGGTGTAGCTCAAAAGTAGAATGTCTCTAGATTCAATCCCCAGTACCACAAAAATAAAAACAAAAAACAGTGTCTCACTGAGTTGCTGAGAGTTTTCCTAAGTTGCTGAGGCTGACCTCAAACCTGCTATCCTCCTGTCTCAGTCTCCCAAGTACTAGGATTACAAGTGTGAGCCACCACGCCCGGCTCGCATTTTCTTAACTGAGGGAAAATCTGCAAAAAAATCTCTATCAGAGAACTGGCTGCCTAATTCATATATTCTCATACAGCGGTTCCCTCCCCATTGTCAGTGACAAAACCACGGAGTCTTCACCATGTGCCAGACAATGTCCTAAGCACTATTCAAGCATGAGTTAACTGAATACAAAATCCCATGAAGTAAGGATTAGTAATGTTAGATTCCAAAGTCTAAGTCTTTATGCATTAGCTATTCTTTCCTGATCAAATTACAGGCAGAAAGACCTCACAAAATAGAATCCCAGGGTAAAGGTTCAAGGAATACTTTAATGAAAGCAGGCTATCACTTCATGGTCTAGCCACTATTGGATATAAATTGATAGGTAAAAGAGTCTAATTCCAGCCGAGCGTGGTGGCGCACACTTATAAACCCAGTACTTGGGAGGCTGAGAGTGGAGGATGAAGCCAGCCTCAGCTACTTAGTGAGGCCCTCCACAACTTAGTGAGACCCTGTTTCAAAATAAAGAATTAAAAAAAAAAAAAATAGGGCTGGGGGTGGAAATCGGAGGTAGAATGCCCCAGTACCTAAAAAAAAAAAAAAAATCTAATTTCTGTTACTATATAGAGAAAGGTCACGGGTAAGACGATAGACTTGTATGAGGTTGCTACAGCTTTAAGTCTTCTCACTGAAATGCCAAAGTGGAGCCTGGGGATGGGTCCCACCCCCTCTCACACTGGCCAGAAGACAGCCTTGGGCTGGGAATTAGCTCAATTCCAGAAGACGAGAAAATCACCATGTATGTGGAAAGCCTAACATACTCCTTGAATATAATTTTATTTTATTTTTTTAATGTATTGGGGATAGAACTCAACGGCATTCTACCTATGAGCTATACCTCCAGTCCTTTTCATTTTTATTATTTTTTAAATTTTGAAATAGGTTCTTGCTAGTTACTGAGGGTCTCACTAAGTTGCTAAAGCTGGCCTCAAACCTGAGATCCTGCTGTCTCAGTGTGTCCCACCACATGACAGGTTTTTATTGAGCTCAGAAATTTTATGGTTTTCTTGGATCCAACCCTGGTCCCTCCATCCCATACCCAGGACCATCCAAGTCACTTAGGTCACTTTGCCCTGCCCATGTCATGAAGCATCGACTGCCAATGCCTCCTGCTCTACTCCTACCACTAACACATCACCGAAGGGTCCACTGCCACCACATCACGACTTCTATGGTGTCTACTGCAGGATGGAAAATTATACAATCCTCAATCCTCAGGCTGGCGTTGATCCCTCCCCAGACTGACTTCATCTATCCTCTCAGCCTTATGTTTTCTATGACTCCCCTAATTCCTAATCCTTGCCTCTACCACACATACCAATTCACCATCCCTTATGAAGACCCTGGAACTTGTTTATCTTTCCATCCTACTCTTACAGGCTCTTCACTGCTGTCATCTGCTATTCCTTCCCGTGTGTGTGTGTGTGTGTGTGTGTGTGTGTGTGTGTGTGTGTGTCTGTTACTGGAGATTGAATCTAGGGGCATTCTACCTCTAAGATATAGGGCTAGGGGTGTAGCTTGGAGGTAGAATGCCCCTGGGTTCAATCTCCAGTTACAGACACACACACACACACACACACACACACACACACACACAGAGAGAGAGAGAGAGAGAGAGAGAGAGAGAGAGAAGAAAAGGAAACAAAGGAAAGGAAAGGAAAGAAAAAATCAGTGTCTTATTAAATTGCCCAGGGTGGCCTTGAACCTGCAATTCTTGTCTCAGCTTCCCAAGTCCTGGGATTACAGTGCCATTGTGCCCCACTCTAATTTTAACCTAAGATTTCTCAAATCCCTGAGACTAGGGGTATACCTTTATTTCTCTTCAAAGCATTTACCCTGATTATTATTATTATTTGTGGCACAGAAGTTTGAACCCAGGGGCGTTCTACCTCTTAGCTATACCCCCAGCCCTATTTTATTTTATTTTGTATTTTGAAACAAGGTCTCACTAAGTTGCCGAGGCTGGCTGCAGACTTGCAATCCTCCTGTCTCAGCTTCCCAAGTACTGGAATTAAAAACATGCCACCACTCCCAGATTACGCTGATTATGATATTCAATATTTATTGTCCATTTCTCCCCAACAAAACACAGATTCCATGAGGGAGGGGATTTGTTCTATTTTGTTCCTTGCTGTACCTCTCGGGGCCTAAAGTCCTTAGCACAGAGTAGATACTCATTAAATATTTGCAGAATAAGTGTATGAACAGAATTCTCCCTCTTTTTATGTATGTGGTACCGGGGATTGAATCCAGGGGTGTTCTGCCTCTGAGCTACATCCCCAGACCCCCTTTAATATTTTTTTTTTAATTTTGAAAGAGGGTCTCACTAAATTGCCAAGGCTGGCCTTAAACCTCCTGTCTCAGCCTCTGAAGTGCTGGGATTACAGACTTATGCCACTGTGCCTAGCTTTCCTTACCTTTATTTTTTTATTTATTTATTTTTTTTGCAGTACTGGGGATTGAACTCAGGGGTGTTCTACCTTAGACCTATACCCCCAGCCCTATTTTTTATTCTTTATTTTTGAAACAGGGTCTCACTGAGTTGCAGAGTGCCTCACTAGGTAGCTGAGGCTGGCCTCGAACCTGGATCCTCTGGTCTCAGCCTCCCAAATGCTGGGATTACAAGCGTGAGCTACCACGCCCGGCTTCTCTTACCTTTAAAATTCAATAATGAGCCAGGGGTGGTGGCACACATTTGTAATCCCCGTACTTGGGAGTCAGAGACAGGAGGATTGCAGGTTTGCGGTCAGCCTCAGCTACATAGTGAGGCCCTCTGCAACTTAGTGAGACCCTGTTTCAAAATGAAGAATAAACGTCGGGCGTGGTGGCGCATGCTTGTAATCCCAGCATTCGGAGGCTGAGACTGGAGGATCCGGGTTCACGGCCAGCCTCAGCTACCTAGTGAGGCACTCCACAACTTAGTGAGACTCGGTTTCAAAATAAAGAATAAAAAATAGGGCTGGGGGTGTAGCTCGGAGGTAGAATGCCCCTGAGTTCAATCCCCAGTACCGCAAAAAAAAAAAAAAGAAGAATAAAAATAGGGCTGGGAGTGTAGCTTGGAGGTAGAATGCCTCTGAGTTCAATAAGAAAAAAAAAAATCAATAATGCTATCACATATAGGCTTGTTTTAATTTTAAGCCAGGCGTGGTGGCTCAGGTAAAACCTGAGCCAGGCATGGTGGCCTCTGGGTTCAATCCCCAGTAGCACAAAATTAAATAAATAAATAAATAATAAAAAAGGAAACAGTTAAAAAATCAATTGTTTGGCTGGATGTGGTGGTGCACGCTTGTAATTCCAGTAATTGGGAGGCAGAGACAGGAGGACCCAGGTTCATGGCCAATCTCCACTATTTACTGAGGCCCTCCCCAACTCAGTGAGACCCTGTTTCAAAATAAAGAATAAAAAATAGGGCTGGGGGTGTAGCTCGGAGGTAGAATGCCCCTGGGTTCAATCCCTAGTACCGCAAAAAAAAAAAAAAAAAAAGGTGAAACTTGGCTCAGTCTGGCCCTGTAGACATCACGAGCACTCGGTAAATACTGGATTTCGTTGTTGTTGACTCTCCTGTTACATAAGAGGAATCTAAGGTGTCTCTGAACATATTTTAAACAAATGATGAGTAAAAGTTTAAGTCTCACTTCCTTCTTTGACTCCCTAGGCATCTTCATTCTGCTGTTTGTAAGAGAGAGGGTGAAACCTAAACTTGAAGTTGGAGAATATGAACTCTGACCACCACGTTTTGGCTAAAGAACCCTGAACAAGTCATTTCAAGGCCTTACTGTCCTCACCCATAAAAAAGTCATTTTTAGGGCTGAGGCTGTAGCTGAATGACAGAATGCTTGCCAGGTTCTGGGTCCAATCCCCAGCACTTAGAAAAAAAACAAAACAGTGCTATGTGAATGTATGTCATTGTCAACATGATTTACATTATGATGTGAGACTATAATGCACAAACAAAAGCACATTAAAATCATCTAATTTCAAAAAATGTACAAAAATAAGATTATTTTTAAAATTAAAAAAATTTTTTTTAGACTTCTCCCAACTCTTCAAAGGCACCATACCTCCTCTTCAGAGGTTATTTTTGTGGTACTGGGGATTGAACCTAGGGGCACTCTGCCTTCAAGTTACACCACTAGCCCTTTTTATTTTTTACTTTTAAATAGGATCTCATTAAATTGCTGAGGTTCTGACTAATTTGCTGAGGCTGGCCTCGAACCTGTGATCTTCCTCACTCAGACTCCCAAGAACTGGGATTACAAGCATGTGCCACCATGCACAGCTTGAGCTGAAGAACTCTGAAAGCTTAAAAAAAATTTTTTTTTTTTTTTTTTTTAAGGAAATGACAGAAGACATTTCCACCCCCTAGCTCTCTCTTTCTAGAAGCCTATTATCACCATTGAGGAGAGATCCCATGCTCCCACGGTGAGGAAGTGACCCACTGGTGGCCTACTCCTTGTATTCAGGATGGAGGAAGTGACTGTCCACAGGACTAAAGTCAGGAAGTGGGGGCAGATAGCCAGCCCCAACCCCCAATTCTCTGTTGGCACCTCTATAAAGCTTTTGGAAGTTGACCCTCATGGACCCAGGTGGCTGGGAAACAGATGACAGAAGGTTCCTGATGCTGGGGAACAGGAGGCGAGGGCAGGAAGCTGTAGGGTGATGTGGGAGGTGACTGGGAGAGAACAGCAGGCCCAGCCACCCTTCACCCTGGACAACTCTTCCTTCCTTCCTGACCACATCCCACTGGTCTCTAGGCTACCCATGCCGGTGGTGATGGTGGCTGTGGTGACAGCTCACGCCTGATTGCCCGTAATCTCAGCTCTTGAGAGGCTGAGACAAGAGGATTGCAGGTTCGAGGGCAGCCTCAGCTAAGCAGCACTGACTCTTGGCAACCTAGTGAGACCCTGTTTTAAAACAAAAAATAAAAAGATCTGGGGTGTTGCTGGGAAGTAGAATGCCCCTGGGATCAATCACTAGTACTACCAAAACAACAACAAAAAGCAAAGCAAAACAAAAACAACCGAGGGAGGACTCAACTCCTATGGGAGATCTTGGAAGCCCAGGGGGCTTACTTTTCTCACCTGAAGCAGAGAAGCCCCAGGAAGAATGGCCCAATCTTCCCTAACCCGATTCACTGTCCTAACCCCCAGGGAGTCCACACTGCTCTATTTCCTGCAAAGAACTCCAGGGCCCAAGAGATGCCAGACACCGAGATACCCCTGAGAAGCCTGGGGTCCTGGCAAGTCACTCTCTTCCACTTGCCCACACAACACCAGAACCCGGGATAACTGCACCTTCCAGTTGTCCTGAACTCTGGAGGATCCCGTACACTCATGTTCCAGAGTCCCCTCTCCAAGGAAACCCGGGGCCATTCAATTTTCTTAGAAAGGGTTTTTAATTTGGGGTTTGATCCTTCAAAGTCTCCTCAAGGTCTCTGCACTCCTGGCAGAGTCCTTCTTTCCGGGGTTCTCCCCGCGAGTGAAGCCGCCAACCCTCCCGCCGCTCCGGGCCCTCGATCTTCCAGATACCCAGCCTGCAGTTCTCGGAGCCCCACGACCCCCGAGTCCCCGGGGAGCGCTGTGCCACCCCCCAAAGTCCTCCTTCTGAGGCGTTCGCACCCACGAGGGTCCAATCGGCCCGGAAACTTCGAGAGGCTGCTGGCTTCCCCAGGCGCCATGGCCCCAGAGATAACAGCGGGGTGCAGAGGCTCAGCCCTTCCTTACCCGCCAGCGCCGCCATGGCCTCCAGGGCGCGGAAAAGAGGAGGCGGCGGCTGCCCCAGGAGCTCCCCTCCGCTCCCGCCGCCACCTCGGGCAAAGAAGGATCTCAGTCGCCCCAGGCACAAGAAGGATGCACCGCCTACGGCGCCCGGGGAGGACCAAACCACACCTGGCGCCGGGACCCGCCTGCTGACGCCCCGCCCCGCCCGCCCCGCCAGGCCCCGCCCCCGGCCAGGCCCCGCCCCGAGTCAAAGTCCCGCCCCCTGGCTCAGGCTCCGGAGTCTCTGGCGCCCCCTATCGCGAGAGACGACGTCTCTGGGTGTTCGACTTAAGTGTGTGATTCTGTGCAGGCTGCAGGTCTGGACAGTGAGGACCCATTTTACAGAAAAACTGGGGACCAGAGGGCAAATTTGACTACAGAATGGCTCTGTTCATTCGGTGCTAAGCTTGGATGGGAATCCAGGTCTCTTGACTCCCAGTGGAAAGTTCTTTCCAGTAGAATATTTGGAATCAGGGATATGAATAAGGGGAAGCCGGGTCTAACCCAGAAATCACTTTTGGGGGGGGGGGTGTTTGAAGGTGCACTTTTCTTAGAAACATCTAGCTCAGAGAAACCACTTCTTTGTGCCATTCTAAATTGGCTAACCTAGATCATCTTTTAGTCAAAGGTAGTATGGAGGTGGTCCAACCATTCTAGTAGATCCTTCACAGGCCAAGTAGTATATGTACAGGCCTCCTTTGGTATCTGTGGGAGACTGGCTCCAGAACCCTCTGCAGATATCCAAATCCCTGGATGCTCGAGTCTCTGATAGAAAATAACATAGTATTTTCATATAGCCTACACATAATCCCCATATCCTTTAAATCATTTCTACTTATAAAACCTAATACAAGCCAGGCATGGTGGCGCATGCTTGTAATCCCAGTACTTGGGAGGCTGAGACAGGAGGATCACAGGTTTGTGGCCAGCTTCAGCTACTTAGAGAGGCCCTCTGCAACTTACTGAGACCCTGTTTCAAAATAAAGAATAAAAAATGGGGGTGGGGGTGTAGCTCAGAGGTAGAATGTCCCTGGGTTCAATCCCCGGTACTGCAAAAAAAAAAAAAAAAAAAAAAAAAAAGTAGCTGAAGCTGGCTGTGAGCCTGTGATCCTCTTCTCTCAGCCTCTCAAGTACTGAGATTACAGGCATGCGCCACCAGCGCCTTGCTCAGTTAAAACCTTTAAGCTGGGTACGGTAGTGCACACTCCAGGCTAATCAGGAGGTTGAAGCAGAGGGATTGCAAGTTCTAGGGCAGCCCAGGAAACTTAGCAAGTCCTTGTCTCAACATAAAAAAATAAAAAGGGTTGGACATAGAGTTCAATGGTAGAGCACTCTTGGTTCAATTTCCAGTATTCCAAAACAAAACTAAATAAAAACCTTTAAAAATGCCATATAGGTCAAACAAAACACACCTGTGAACTAGATTTCCCTGCAGGTTGAAGGCTTACAGCCGTCTATGTAGGGCAGCAGACACTGCCCCTCGCTGGTGTGGGCTCCTCCCTGTGAGGAGGGGCTGGCCACATCAGCTACTCCCTGATGTCCTGCTCATCTGGTTCTCTCATGCTGGGTCACTGGCAAGTTGTTTTCCTAGATCAAATTTAGGTCATGGGAAAATGTACAAATGACAAGGAAAGGGTAGGAATGGGGCCCAGGAAAATGGATCCTGCTCTCTCACTCCCCCGCCATGGACAGAGTTCAGCCCTGCTCCCTCTGGCCCCAGCCTCCTGGTAAGCAAAGGCCAGCACAGCTCTTTCTTTCTGTCCTGTCTAGGTCAAACCAGATGCAGGTCACATTTTTCTCCTTTGGTCAGATGGCTCTTGATGTCCTAAGTATACACAAAGTGCTGAGGAGAAGGGCTGTGCTTGACTCCCTTTAACTCTTGTGAACCCCTTTGGCAGTTGGTTTTATGGGTTCTGGGGAAATCTCTAATTATAGTAAACACAGATTGTGTATTAAAGTGACAGAGCTGGGTGTGGTAGCTAATACCTATAATCCCAGTATTTGGAAGCTGAGACAGAAGGATTGCAGGTTTGAGGCCAGCCTTAGCAATTTAGTAAGACCTTGTTTCTGGGGGGGGGGGGGTTGTACTGAGGATTGAACTCAGCAGCATTCTACCTGTGAGCTACATATCCAGCCCCATTTTTATGTTTTATTTTGAAACAGGGTCTCACTAAGATGCAGAGGGTCTCAAGAGGTTGCTGAGGCTGTATGCGAACCTGCAATCCTCCTGTCTCAGCCTCCCAAGTACTGGGATTACAAGCATGGGGCACCACACCTGGCTAAGACCTTGTTTCAAAATAAAAAAATAAAAAGGGCTGGGGGTGTAGCTCAGAGGTAGAATGCCCCTGGGTTCAAACTCCAGTACCTGGATATATATATATATGAATGACAGTATTGGAAAATTGCTCTGGTATTAATTTCCAAAATGTTAAAAGCAGTCAGAATCTGGGTGCTGTGCAGGCGCTCAGGCAGGGAGAGGTGGCTGCTTTGTTCTCCTCAGAGCTCTTCCTCCCCTCTGCCCTTTGTCCTAACGTTTACCCAGTAAAGCCTTTAGCCTTAAAAATAAGTACAGACAACTGAAACCCTAAGATCACAGTGACTCTGCCTGGCTCACTTCAGAGCCATAAAGATAGCAAGAGCCCAAGCTGGGCGTGGTGGTGCACACTTGTAATCGCAGCATTTGGGAGGCTGAGACTGGAGGATTCGGGTTCGAGGCCAGCCTCAGCTACCTAGTGAGGCACTCTGCAACTTAGTGAGACCCTGTTTCAAAATAAAGAATAAAAAATAGGGCTGGAGGTGTAGCTCGGAGGTAGAATGCCCCTGAGTTCAATCCCCAGTACCACAAAAAAAAAAGAAAAAAAAAAAGATAGCAAGAGCCTTATGCCTTGCTCTCAGAGATCACACACAGCTACACTGGCTGTAATTTGTGCCTCTGTTTCCCTCCTATTCCTTGGGGCCCAGAAAGGTAAACTCCGTGTGCTGCTTCAAATCCCTCATAGTTGATGAGCAACCAATACAGGCCAAGACAAAGGAGTAAAAGCAAGGTAGATCACTGACCCCTGCACTTAGCACACTGTCCAGAGACAAGGAAGCACCACCTGGCTAAGGGATACGTTACTAACCCATTGCCTTGGTAACGCTGATAAGAATGTGCCAATATGAAGACTGCATTTAAAGACTGGGGTTCAGCTGGGCATGGTGGCGCACGCTTGTAATCCCAGCATTTGGGAGGCTGAGACCGGAGGATCCGGGTTCGGGGCCAGCCTCAGCTACCTAGTGAGGCACTCCGCAACTTAGTGAGACTCGGTTTCAAAATAAAGAATAAAAAATAGGGCTGGGGGTATAGCTCGGAGGTAGAATGCCCCTGAGTTCAATCCCCAGTACCGCAAAAAAAATAAAAATAAAAATAAAAATAAAGACTGGGGTTCCACTTTGGTCTCTCCAGTGTGCCTGCCAGGCATGCTGCTTTTCTTCTATTCCCTTTTTATTTCCTACAGACTTTGTAATAAAAGGTTTTTGTTCATGCTACAACCAAGTCGTCTTTAATTTTCCCGATTCAATTTATTTTCTTTGAGTCCAGGAAAAGAGCTCCCAATGCCATTACAACTGTAACACTTGGACTTATGATCCTCCTATCTTGGCCTCCCAAGTACTGAAGTTACAAATATGTACCACTACATCCAGCCTTAAAATATCGCTTGTGAATTCAAAGGAGACTCCAGGAGGGTAGATATCGGGCGCCCCAGGCTGAACCCTCAGCCATGAGGCCCCAATAAAAGACGCTGCCTAAATATTACTGGTTCGAACCTCTTATTATATCTCTCTCTTTCTGGGATCAAGAGCGTTGCACAAACGATAACAAACACAGTACAGAGGTCGTCTTTCCAAATAGTGCTTTTCCTACAGACTTCCAATAACCCCTTTCTCTAGCAATCCGTCTTCCACTAGCAACCCACAATCTTTCTTCCCAGGACTTCCCCAGCAACCCGGCCAACCTCTTCCCAACCGCTTCTTCTTCCCAACCACTTCCTCCCAGAACTTCTCCCAGCAACCCAGCCCAGCAACTTCCCAACCAGCCTTTCCCCAGCAGCTCTCTCTCTAGGCGAGAGGTGGAGGCTTTTAAAGCTGCGCAG
>PVLC010039019.1:0-14429 GCA_004027655.1 Graphiurus murinus
TAATATATAGCATGCATGAGATCAGAGCCCTGCTGGCTGTCCAGCACAGAGCATATGCTTTGGAGTTTTCTGTCATGATGTTGAGGGGCTGGCTCCAGCCCAACTCTCATCAGATCCTCCTGTGTAAGCAAGCTCTTTTCCAAGGTGGACCCACCAGCATTAGCAGCTGTGGAATAGAGCAAGATAAGAAAGTTCTTCCCTGTGCAAAGCAAACTGGATCATATGGGGTCTGAATCCGTGACCTTGGCCTTGTTAGCGGAACTCTAACTAGGTGAGGTTCCGGGCCCAGATGGCAGCAGTATAGAGAACACTTTGCAGAAGTCACCCTGTCCCTACACAGATCAGAGATGACTTCTGAGAGCTGAGCCCGGTAATGGCATGTGCTGTTCCACCCCTGGGTACTTAGTCCATGGCCCTCCGGAAGCCAAAGGAGGGAGACAGATGGTCAAGCTGAAGGGAAGGAAAAAGAGAACAAACATAAATGGGAGGAAAAAATGCTTAGAGGGAAAAGCTAGGATTCTGGCCAGTGCCCAGAAATGTGAAATACAATGAAAATATAAATCTCAAAGCCTGAGAAATGTAAGCAGAGACATTAGTCGTTGTGTTACAAAGACTAGCAATCAAAATGAAATATTCCCCCTCCTATAGAATGCATTATCATCAAAACAAAATATAGTACACAATCAGGGTGGTAAATATTCATGAAAGTTCTCCAACCATGAAATATGTTTGAAGTGGAAGAAAATAATACTGAGCCTATAATCACTTAAGAATTCCAAAGCTGGAGGAATCGGGGCAAGGCCAATGGCTGGAGACATTTCCTGCAGCAGGGATAGCACTCCCTGACCCTTGTTACTAAGGAAATTTCAGAGCTGGTCTATTAATAGCTCCCTGCCATTGGCCCCAACAGAAATGAGGTTCAGCAACGCACTGCAGAGATGCACTCTGCTGAAGGAAATTCAGTTCTAATCAGTCCTCTCTCTCTTTCCTCTTGGGGGAAAGCAAGAAAGAAAAGCAAACACCATGGGAAAGAAAACAGAATTTTATGAACTTCGGATGAGGTTGAAGACAAGAAAACTAAGCAAAGCATATACCCAAAACTTCCAAAGTACATTCTCAAAATAATGAGAGACACTAAATCAAGAATAAATTGTAACCTAGAGGAAAACAGTGGCAGAACCCAAATAAGCAAAATATTAATATCTACTATAGAAATCCTAAAACTAGTACAAAATTTAAATAACTTAGGAAAACTGGGCAAAGGATATGGCCAACAATTTACAGAAATAAAATGGTAAACATATGATAAGATATTGAGCATCATTAAAGTTCAGGAAAATGCAAGCTAAAATAGAATTCAATTTCATTTTCAACTATGAAGGCTCCTGCCCACATAGGAACCCAGTGGGAAACACCCATCTGAATGCCCAGGGCAGGCTGATGGACCGCAGTCCCACAGCAAATCCTGAAATGGCCCTGAGACTCCCTTCTCATCCCTCTCAGCATCGTCTGAGAGCAATCTTGCCCACACAGGGACTCAGGAGAGATTTCCTTGTAAAACCCCTGCAGGCAGCCCTACTGATTCCAGTCTCACAGTGGATCTTGAACAGACTTGACTCCAGCCCCTCTCACTGTCTTGCCTGCCCAGAGACCTGCAAAGAGACACGCCAGTCCATAACAGCAGAGGCATGCCTGCAGACCTGTTTCAGCTATAGACCCTCAGTCGCTTCTGAGAATCAGCTTCTACCTCTCTCAGAAACCATCCAGGGCCAGTGCTACCCGCGAAGGGACTCACCCAGTGATACAACAGGAGCCTCCTATGAAGCCATTCCCATCCTTGAACCTGATAACAGGTGCATCATCTGTGGACATTGAAGTAAGCCCTCATCCCAGTGCTGGGCCTACTGAGCAAGGTCTTGAAGACAGTCCTAGTTTACTCAGAGAGGGACCAGACAGAAACCGCATCCATGAGCTCCCATGGTAATAGCCTACAAACTATGGGCCCAGCAGCCACGTGACCCAGCTCCAACCCCACATAACACAATCCCATAGACAGTCTATCAATCTGAGGACCCAACAGAAGAAGGCTTTCACCTGCCCAAAACAGTCTATAAATACTGGAAGAAGCGTTTGCTCCTGCAAATGCACAGGCAGCAACACAAAACTGAATGGGAAATGAAGATTCAGGCAAACATAAAACCACCAGGGGAGTCTAACAAAGTTCTGGCAACTGGCCCCAAAGAAACGTGGATCTACAAATTGCAACCCCCCCCCCAATATTAAATACTCTTAAGGAGAGTTTGAAAGCTCAATGAGATGCAAGAAAACACAGATAACTAAATGAACTTAGGAAAACAATAAATGAACATACTTAGAAGATTAAAAAAGAAATAGAAGTCATTAAAAAGAACCAAACAGAAGGAAGTCCTGAAGCTATAGAACACATTATAAAGTT
The DNA here is from genome assembly GCA_004027655.1 of Graphiurus murinus. Taxonomy (NCBI): domain Eukaryota; kingdom Metazoa; phylum Chordata; class Mammalia; order Rodentia; family Gliridae; genus Graphiurus; species Graphiurus murinus. The sequence goes on from PVLC010039019.1 coordinate 2,456, forward strand.
GAAAAATTCAAGAATGTTTCAATAGCAGACTTGATCTCACTGAAGAAATAATTAGCAAACTTGAAGATGGGTCACTTGAAAGTAGCCAGTTAAAGGGATGATGACAACAACAATAGCAAAAGATTAAAGAAAGAATAAAGGTTATACAGGATGCCATCAAGCATATGAATATTTGAATTATGGAAGTTACAATAGAGAAGGTAGAAAGGGAAAGAAAGATTACTTAAAGGAATACTGGGTGAAAACTTCCTAAAACTTAGAAGGAATTTTGGAAAATTCACACATACGTGCAAATTAAGCGACACACTCCTGGACAACGAATGGGAAAAGTAAAAAAATGAAATTAAAAAGTATCTTGACACAGATGAAAGAGGAAACACAATATACCAAAAGTGTGAGATGCAGCAAAAGCAGTGCCAAAAGGAAAAGTCACAGCAGTAAAATGCCTACATTAAAAAAGGAGAAATAGCCGGGCGTGGTGGCGCACGCTTGTAATCCCAGCATTCGGGAGGCTGAGACCAGAGGATCCGGGTTCGAGGCCAGCCTCACCTACCTAGTGAGGCACTCCACAACTCAGTGAGACTCGGTTTCAAAATAAAGAATAAAAATAGGGCTGGGGGTATAGCTCGGAGGTAGATGCCCCTGAGTTCAATCCCCAGTACCGAAAAAAAAAAAAAAAAAAAGGAGAAATATTTCAATGAACAACCTAACTTTACACCTGAGGAAAGTAGAAAAAGAAAGCCAAACTAAGCCCAAAAGCAACAAAAGGAAGTAAATAATGCTGTTTAGAGCAGAAATAAATAAAACAAAGACCAGAAAGATAATAAGAAATATTTTTTTAAAACTAAGATCTTTTTTAAAAAAAAAATAAACAAAATTGGCAAGACTTTAGCTAGCTTACCTAAGGGAAAAAAGAGAGAAAGCTCAAACAAATAAAATTGCATTTCAAAAGAGAGACATTGAACTGATATACCATTGAAATACAAAGGATCACAAAAGACTTCTATGAACAATGATACATCAACAAACTTTATAACCTAGAAAGAATGGACACATTTCTGGAAACATACACCTATCAAGACTGAGTCATATAGAAATAGAAAATCTAAACAGGACAATACTAGGTAAGGAGGTTGATCTAGTGATCAAAAATCCTTCCAACAAAGAAAAGCACAGGATCAAATGTCTTCATGGGTAAATTACTCCAAGAACTTAAAGAAGAATCAATGCCAATTCTTCTTAAACTCTTCCAAATAATTGAAGAAGAAGAAGAGTCCAACATTATCCTAATCCCAAAGCCACAGAAGGACACTACAAGAAATCACAATTACAGGACAATATCTCTAATGAATACATTACAGGCCAATATTTCTAATAAATATAGATGTCAAAATCTTCAACAAAGAACTATCAAACTGAATTCAATAGCACAATAAAAGGGTCATACATCACCGTCAAGTGGAATGTATTACGTGGATGAAAAATGGCTTAACATACACAAATCAATAAATGTGATGTACCACATTAACAGAGTAAAGGAAAAAAATACATGTGGTCATCTTGTTAGATGGCTTTTTTTTTTTTTTTCATAAAACTCAACATCCTTTCACAATCCTTAAAGTATGATTGAAAATGCTTCTCCAACTGTGAACATATGAAACAAGACAAGTTATGTACTTCCTAAATACAATGGTGGGACAGGTATAGGATAGACCTTCCCATTCCAAAAAAGAGAAATCAGAAATAAATAGGGGCACAAATCCTAAACATGTTCATAACCCTGCAAGGCAAATCCCATTAGATCTTAAAGTCAAGGATGATCCCTCTGGTTCAACTCTCTGATCTCCAGATCTACTAGGGCAAGTTCTCCCAAGTTCTCCCATCATCCAAGTTCCTAGTCAGTGGTCCCACCCCCAAAGTTCTAGATGGAGGCCTCTGCAGCTCTTTGTAGTGACCACGCCCCTGAGGACCTAGGCAAGGGCAACCAAGCTAATTAAAGCCAAAGTAGAGAACGAAACCTTGTGTGTGTGTGTGTGTGTGTGTGTGTGTGTGTGTGTGTGTGTGTGTGTGGTACTGGGGATTGAACCCAGGGGCATTCTACCTCTGAGGTACACCCCCAGCTCTATTTTGATTCTTTATTTTGAAACAGGGTCTCACTAAGTTGCTGAGAGCCTTACTAAGTTGCTGAGGCTGGCCACGAACCTGCAATCCTCCTGTCTCAGCCTCCCGAGTAGTGGGGTTACAAGTGTGAGCCACCATGCCTGACTTGAGACCAAAACTTTGAAGCTGAGGATGAGACAGCTTTGACCCCCGGGCCTGTGATGAGTGGCAACTCTCATGATCTCAAGTCTCCTTCTATGTTTTTGGTGGATAAGGCATACTCACAGACAGCTAGCTCTACTGTCCCATCTGTAGAACCCCAGATGTCCAAATGCCTTCCCTTTACTTCACACAATTTCTATCCCCTCTGATCCAAACCAGAGTGTTTCTGCAGCTAGCATCCCATCCCTAGTCTGCTAATTTCCATAATGGAGTGACAATCCAGCCACATCCTTCACACTCTCTCAAAACATGTTCTCTGTGTTTGCAATACATATAGGTTGCTCATTTCCAAGTCTTCAAATTCTGGCTCCTGTTTGTTCGACTATTTCTTCTTCATTTCTCTCCTCTTGTATTTTATGATCTGCAATAAGGATAGCCCAGGCATCAACAAGAGGACAGTCTATGGGACCAAGCCTTCAACCTGAGAGATTCAATACTAGACTTACAGGATGTCCACAAGAAGATCTGCATAATGAATCCCTCAGTGTGTGAGCAAACAACTCCACACATCTGGTGTCAGAACTGTTGTGTGGCTATGTAAGAGAAGGCAAAACATATTTTTCCTACACAAAAACACCTATGATAAGCACAAAGGAAGTATCTATAGAATATACACATCAATAAAGGAGAAGGGGCCGGGCTTGGTGGCGCACGCTTGTAATCCCAGCATTCGGGAGGCTGAGACCAGAGGATCCGGGTTCTCAGCCAGCCTCAGCTACCTAGTGAGGCACTCCACAACTTAGCGAGACCCGGTTTCAAAATAAAGAATAAAAAAATAGGGCTGGGGGTATAGCTCGGAGGTAGAATGCCCCTGGGTTCAATCTCCAGTACCGCAAAAAAAAAGGAGAAGGGAATCAAACAGTATTACTACCCTCCCCCCCAAAAAGAACACAGTGATGGAGAGAATGAGGAACAAAAAAAAAACCTATAAGGCACATAATATAGAAAGAAGGTAGGAAAAAAGTAGAAGTCCCTCCTTACCAGTAATTATGTAACTTTAAGTGGACTGAATTCTCCAACCAAAACACAGAGACTGGCAGAACAGAGTTTAGAAAAATGACCCAGCTCTATGCTATCTACAGGAAGCTCACTTTAGATCAAAAGGCACGGAATGAAAACAAAAGGATGTCAAAAGATGTCTGATGTGAATATTAATGAAAAGAATGCTGGAATGGCTATCCTGACATCAGACAACATAGAATCCAGGTTTACAGAATGAAAATCCAGAATGTTTACAAAAGACAAAGAAGGCCATTGTGTATTAGTAAGAGTCTCAGTGCAGCCATGAGATATGAATTGATGTTACCTGGTACATGTATGTACCTGACAACAGACTTTCAAAATATATAAAGCAAAAATTGCCAGAACTGAAATGAGAAACAGACTGGCCTCCCACTTTCAAAAAAGAATGGGTCAACCAGACAGAAGAGACCTATGAGATGAAAAGAGAACGTGAACAATACCATAAGCTAGAGTAATTGTGTTTGTATATAACCCCAAACCTAAGAGGTATATACAAAGCACTTTGCCCAACAATAGCAGAATACACATTCTTCTTAAGTGCGCATTGGAACTTTTTTAGGATGGATCATATGTTAGGGCACAAAACAAGTGTCAAAAGATAGATATCATAAAAGATAACATCTCTAATCAAAATTGGATGGAATTAGAAGTAAATGACAAAAGAAAAATGGAAAATGTATTAAAATGTAGAAATTATACAACAGACTCTTAACCAACTAATGAGTCAAAGAAAAAATGCACAGGGGAAGATAGGAAATACTTAGAGATGAATAAAAATGAAAATACACCTTGAGGTTCATAGTGATACATTCTCACGTGCACATGACATTCTTTGGTCTGTTTCCTTCCTCCTACCTCCTCTTTCCCTCCCATCCTTCCTCCCCAGGTCCCTTCCACTCCTCTACTGGTCTCTCTCCTCATTTTTATTTTCCTTCCTATTTCCTCTCTAGTTTCTACATATGAGAGAACACATGTGACCCTTGATTTTCTGAGTCTGGCCCATCTCACTTACCATGATGCTCCCCAGTGCCATCTATGTTCCTGAAAAATGGCATAACTGTATGAGTAAAACTCCGTTGTGTATATATAACTCATTTTTTTATCCACTCATCTGCTGACAGACACCTAGACTGTCAACCGCATTTTTAGATGACCTTCAAATTCATACAGGGCTCGCGAGAAACCCTGAATAGCCAAAACAAACTGGAAAGGGAAGAATAAAGTTGGAGGGCTCCTATTTCCTAACTTTGAAACCAACTCCAAAGCCGCAGTTATCAAAATAGTGTTGTGCTGGCATAAAGGCAGACACATAGCTGGGCGTGGTGGTGCACGCCCACAATCTTAGTACTCAGGAAGCTGAGACGGGACTATTGCAGGTTCAAGGACAGCCTCAGCAATGTAGTGAGCCTCTCAGATTGTGTCTCAAAACAAAAAATTAAAGAAGGGCTGGGGTGTACAGCTCGGAGGTAGAATATTCCTGAGTTCAATCCCCAGTTAAATAAATAAATAAATATATATATATATATATATATATATATATATATATATATATATAGAGAGAGAGAGAGAGAGAGAGAGAGAGAGAGAGAGAGAGACTAATAGAACAGAATGGAGATCCTAACCATTACATATGTGATCAATTGGTCTTTGACATGGGCAACAAGGCCTCAATGGGAAGAAAAAATAGTCTTTAATAAAAGTGCTGTGGTAACTAGACATCCACTCACAAAAGGAAAGTTATAGCCGGGCGTGATGGCTCACGTTTGTAATCCCAGGACTTGGGAGGCTGAGACCTGAGGATCCGGGTTCGCAGCCAGCCGCAGCTACCTAGTGAGGCCCTCCACAACTTAATGAGAGCCTGTTTCAAAATAAAGAATAAAAAATAGGACTGGGGGTATAGCTCAGAGGTAGAATGCCTCTGGGTTCAATCCCCAGTACCACAAAAAAAAGGAAAGTTATTATTCAATGTTTTATGAAGGGAAGTTTATTATTATTTTATGAAGAAGCTACCTTGGACCGGGATCATAAGTATTGGGGTTTGTGCAAAATTTTTGGATACAGACAGTGTTGATGATTACATCACATTGCAAATGTGTTTAACGCCACTGAACGACACACCTCCAAGTGGTTAAATGATAAATACAGTGTTAGGTGTATTTAAAATTGATTAGGAAAGAAGACAAGTAGTAGAGAAATTACAATCGATGCATCTTGGGAAAGAGAATAACACATTCTGCCAGGCGCCATGCTCTTAAAAACTGGTAGCATGATATCTTAACAAGGCAGGGATTCAGGGAAATTCTAGGGTCATGCGGGTTATAGCTCTATTTTTTAGACTGTCACAAACATAATTGGCTCAGACAGTTTGTCTCTCCCCAATATTTATAACCCTCACCCAAGGTGGCATCATAAAACAAGACTCTGAGTCACGGGCTATTTGAGAGAGAACACAGAGACCAGCAACAAGAGCAGTGGTCCTAATAAAATTTAAGAGATACAAATATATAAAAATGTAGTTTTAAACTTGAAAAACTGACCCTGACATTTATTTTTCATCTAGACTTTTTTTTCCCCTGGTGGTAAAAGCGAGTCGCGAATTTTCATGTCTATTGAAGGTCAGATAGTTAATTTTTTTTTTTTAATCTGAGCTGTGTTTCCTGACTTCTAATTCAAAGGCTTCTCTACTTGCCCACACTAATGTACATTTTTATTTATCCAGATGTGTTAAAAGTGACAGTTTTGAAAATCAAACACCGTACAGTCATTGGAGAACGTAAAATATGCACAATTTGGAAGTGCCGAATGATACTTAAATGGATATTTAGTCGAAATTAAAATCCATCGAATTCCAAAGAGCCCGGCTCCTCCATGAAGACATGTTGGAATCAGATCAGAAGCTGTCCCAGCCACAAGCGCCATACTGCAGGAACTCATCTGCCCTCCCAATGGCTCCTCACTCTCAACTTTCTCGGTTCATCAGTCAGCTCCCTCCCTGCTTGGACTGTAGAGACTGCTTTCCTAGCCTCTTTGATTAGCCACTGAATGTTGGCTTGCCTCAACATACCACTCTTCCATCCACCCATGCTAGACAATGTGATTTTGTTATTCACTCTATTAATCCTATTAATCCACCAGCCGCACAGAGGAGAGAGACAACACACACCTGATCACTACTTGTGCTACCTGGGACTAATCATCCCCTGTCCAAAGATTGTCAGAAGTTGCTTAAATTGGGGAAAGAGATGCTACTGCAACTGACCACGTAATTTCAATAACAATGTCACCGTCTAGTCCTGCCTTCTCATTCCCATAATCCTACGTTCATATATGAAGTTATCAATGTCAAGGTTAATATGGGGTATAGGAAGGTGGGTGGAGGGGGTGAAACCAGGAGGGAACACACAACAAGTGCTGTGTGCATGGAGCATGTTGCTTCCATCACTCCGAGTCTTACCACAAAAATGCACAATTTTTAAAAAAAGAAAATACATTCCTAGATTTAACTAATTCACATCTCCTAACTTTAATCCTTTGGTTTTAGTTGTGTCCCTTGGGTTATAGCAGAATGCACCTGTTTCATCTTTCACATGCCACTTTCGAAATTTTACAAGCCCCCCCCCAGCCCTCCTACATCTGAGATGTATTTCCCATTCTAAGATTAGGTGCAATCCAAATTAAATTCCTTCAGTAGTTTAGAAAGTGGCTTTTTTCAATCTCTTACTTCCCTGTCACTCTCTCAAAACATCATCCAGTTCTTCCACTTCCCTTCTCAAAAATGATGGACAGAACCAGGTACAGGCATTGTCTGCCCCCGCACGAGGAACAGGAGGAAGAGTGCCTGTGTCCCACTTCCCAGCCTCCCTCTGCACGGTGCTGCCCCAGCCCTGCGCTCCCTCTACAGCCCCGTCCTCCTGCAGAGCCTGTGAGGCCTCCCCTTCCCTGTGGACACAACCCGCCCTCCCTGGGAGGAGCTTCTCTGTCCTCTCATGCAACTTCAGTGCTCCAGCGAATGCTCCTAGCCTTGCTCCTTTGTGGAAGGAAAAGGCTAACTCCCATTCTTCAAAAAAACCTCACTGAAAAATCTTTCTCTCGCCTTCAGGGTGGAGGGACTAACTTGCAGTTTATATGCACACAGCTCAGAAGTGTCTTCCATGTCTTACCTCTTAAAGCCACTGGAAGCTCCATCCTCTTATGATTACTAGGGTTTTTTTGTTTTGTTTTTGTTGTTGTCTTCTGGGGGGGTTTGTTGTTGTTATTTTTGGTTCTAGGGATTGAATCCAGGGGGGATTCACCTCTGAGCTACACCCTCAGCATTATTTATTTTGAAATAGGATCTTGCTTGTTAGGTTAGGCACTAAGTTATCGAGGCTAGCCTTGAACCTGTGATCTTCCTGTCTCTGCTTCCCACGTACTGGGATTACAGGCATGTACCACCACACTCAGCCACTCTAGGGTTTTTTCAAAGACAGAACCTGCCTAGAATATTCATACTGACCCTCATCATGCCTGTCAGTCCTGGCTACCCATCAGGATTACCTGTGAAGCTTCTCAAAACTAGAGGGCCCCCCTCCCAAGGATGATTGAGTAGGTCTTTGCAATTGCTGTCATGGATGTAGTTATTTTTAAGCTCACTGGTGAATTAATCTATAGCCAGAATTAAGAACAATGCTTAAGGCTCTGAAGTTTTGCTCAACCTTTTATTAAGCAATATGGGCAAAGTGCCTAAGGAATGTGAACTTCAGTTTCTCACCTATAAAACCAAATAGCACCTGTACTGCAGGGTTGCTAATACAGTATCTATAAAATGTTTAGTGCAATATTTGACATGAAATAAATATTTAGTTAAGAGCTATTTCTTAGCAAATCCTACCATGCAAATAAATGCCTACTTACCCTCTCTGGTCTACCTTAAGCACTATCCTCACTCCAGGATCAAGTTAAGGGCTCCAAAAGCAAGCTTTAATAGTACCTCAAATTCTCCCAATTATAATATTTTTCATACAGCTGGATTATTAAGTTTTAGTAAAGAGATATTCCTGTGAGAAATTCAGGTCAAATCAGTATTCCTGAAAATTTTAGCTGTCAAATATTTTAATAACCAAATAACTTATTTGTCTATAATCTTCGCCAAGAAATTTTAGTATATTATGTAAAATGATGAACATAAAAGCCATTCCCGAAAATATCCTTCATTTAGGAAACCCAGTGAGTAGCTGGAAGATGATATTCTATTTAAAACATAACCTCCAAGGCCTGTTTGACATTTTAAATTCTTTTTTGGATAGTCTCTCTTTTTGTTTCTTTACCAGAAAGACACAAAGAAGAGAGAGACCTCTATATTCTAATTGCAAATCCATCACATAAATTATTGGCAGACTCACTTCTGTCGGATGAGCTAATGTAATTTTCAAAACTCCCAACTGAACTAATGTGATTACACTCTGTTCCCATTAACCAGAGGTCAGCGGGGGCCCAGCCCCTGCCCCTGACCTGCCACCGGCTGGGGTCGATAATGGTAGAAAGGACCGCAGCTGCTCAATAATGAAAGCATCCTCGTCATCAGATTATACACAGAACGGCAGAGCCGTGCGGACAGCTCTCTCATCATTCACAGAATGTCCAAAGGCGGTGGATAGCAGCATCCCAAAGGCAGCAAAATTGTAATACTTGGGCTAAAAAAAAAAATCCCAAAAAGTCATATGGGGAAGTTGGGCCCTAGCAAAGAGAAATGACTAACCCATGAGCTTGGGCTAGGTCCAGACTTCCACGAGCCACGCCAGTTCAGAGGACCTGCTGGCAGAAGTGAAGCTGAGCCCAGTGTGGGAGTCGTGTGAAAACACATCACTCACTGAAGGTAAATTATCATAGCCATTAAGGAAAACAGTATGGAAGCTCCTCAAAGTGTTAAAAATAGAACTCCTATATGATCCAGCAGTCTCGCTACTGGGTATTGTCCAAAGGAAATTAAGTGGGTGTTGGAGAGATAGCTGCAGCCTCGTGATTGTTACGGCACTGTTCACAAGAGCCAAGATGGGGCGTCGACCTGTGTCCACTGGTGGACACATTTATAAATAAAATGTGATACATATATACATGATGGGACAGAATTTTGCCATTAAAAAAAAGATGTATTTTGTGACAACGTGGATAATGTGTTAAGTGAAGTAAGCTAGATGCAGAGTGACAAAAACTGAATGTTCTCATGCATATGAAATCTAAAAACACCTCACAGAAGTAGAAGGAGAATGGTTGTTAAAATGAGGAGATATTGATCAATTTACATTTGGTCAAAATATGGCCAATTATACTGACCATGTTACATGGTCCAATTTATCTATGGTCAAAACATCTGGTCAGTTATATGTTGGCTAAATAATAATGATTGTAATAATATTATAATTACATACAGTTTGAGAAGAGGAACACGACCAAGAGATCTATTGTACAGCATGGTGACTATAGTTAATGACGATATGTTGTATTCTTGAAAAATGCAAAGATAATAGATGTCTAGTATTCTCAACGCAAAATGATGACTATGTGAAGTAACACAATTATTAATCAGATGGATTTAACCATTCCATGATGCACATACTCTTCAAAGCCTTATGTTGTACTAATAAATGTGCACAATTTTGTTTGTCAACTTAAAGATATTTTTAAGAAGTACCACCCATGAAATATGCTACAGATTTTTTTTTAGGTACTAAGGATTAAACCCAGAGGTGATTTACCACTGAGCTACATCCCCAGCCCTTATTTTTTTCTTTTTTTGAGACATAGCTAAATGACAGAGACTGGCCTCGAACTTGTGATCCTCCTGCCTCAATCTCCCAAGTTATGGAATGAGCCACTATGCTCTGCTTATGCTATAGACAAAAAAAAAAAAAAATGAGAATTATTTGCAATTGTTTTCTAGTCATCCATATAGCCTCTCTCTTCTCTCTTTTCTCTTTCTTTCTCTCTCTCTCTCTCTTCCTCCTCCTCCTCCTCTTCCCTCCCTACCTCCCTCCCTCTCATTCAGTGAGAAATACTGTTCTTTCTCACCTCTGTCCTAAATCAAGATGGACCAGCCCAGTTCCTCCTTCCTGAATTCCAAGCCCTTGCGAATAAAGAAGCCTTACCCAAAGATGATCTCCACAAATGTGCTTGCACTGGCAGGTAAGACAAGTAAAACACTCACCTCCAAGTATGTGCTGAATACCTCCCCCGCATGCACACATGCTCACAGCCGTTGTTCTGCACGCACTACACACTACACCAAAATTCCTTCTCTCACATCTCCTCTCCCTCTTTTTCTCCTCCTACCCACTCTTCTCTCTTCTCGTATTTCTCGCCTCCCCTCCATCTTTTCCAGTGTGTTTACCTCTTTATCACCAAGACTAGTTAAGATATACCTATAAGTCAATCTCATATCTAAATCATGGTGAGCATTACTAGAGAAATGAATGCAAAATAAATGTGTCAAAAACCTCAATTTTAGCCGGGCATGGCGGCGCACGCTTGTAATCTCAGCATTTGGGAGGCTGAGACCAGAGGATCCGGGTTCTCAGCCAGATTCAGCTACTTAGTGAGGCCCTCTGCAACTTAGTGAGACTCTGTTTCAAAATAAAGAATAAAAAATAGGGCTGAGGGTATGTAGCTCAGAGGTAGAATGCCCCTGAGTTCAATCCCCAGTACTGCAAAAAAAAAAAAAAAAAAAAAAAAAAAACTGAATTTTGAAAGTGGAGTAAAAGTTGATCAAAGAATCATATATTCTGGATGAATTAATATTCACAAAAGTTGTCCAAAGATTATTGAACTTAAAAGAAACAATGAGCTGAGTACTTGGGAGGCTGAGACAGGAGGATCACAGGTTCGTGGCCAGCCCTAGCTACTTAGTGAAGCCCTCCACAACTTAGTTAGTGAGACCCTGTTTCAAAATAAAAAATAAAATCAGGCTGGGGGTGTATCTTGGAGGTAGAATGCCCTTGGGTTCCAACTCCAGTATCAAAAAAAAAAAAAAAAATGGCCACTAAACAATATCCCCAATGGCAGAAAGCCAGGGTAAGTAACATTTGATTGATGGATCAGATATTAATGTTAAGTTCCAATTTGGAAAGAATTGATCCAGATTAAATTGATTTTATTAAATAAAAATGAAAGTGGAAAAACTAGAAATTGTTTAACTGCTTTTTTAAAAAGATCAGTCGAGGAATTAAACTGATTTAAACTGCTTTGTTTTAAAGATCAGTCAAGGAATTAAACTGATTTAATATGATTTGTTTTGAAAACTAATGTCGTCAAAATTCATCTGTGGCTTAGTGGCAGCCATAATGTTTGTATTAAAATATTTGCATCAAAATACTCTGCACTCATAAGTCAGTACCAATGATAATAACATTTTAAATTTGTCTAATAGTAACTGCACAGCTTCTGTTACATGGTAGAAATATTGTCATCTTCAGTAATAAGGACACTCAAATGTTTTAAAATACCGAAGTACGCTACGCTGGAGAAATGGGGGCCTCAACGCTGAAAGATTGAAGTTGTGACTGCCATACACAGGTGGGCCCATGATTTGCAGTACTTAAGGTGGATTTAGGAATCTTATACGGCCCTTGAAAGTGAAACTTTGGGGGAGATATTG
>PVLC010039020.1:0-14501 GCA_004027655.1 Graphiurus murinus
GTTGCGGAGGGCCTCACTAGGTAGCTGAGGCTGGCTGGGAACCTGTGATCCTCGGGTTTCAGCCTCCCAGATGCTGGGATTACAAGCGTGCACCACCACGCCCGGCTTCGAGCTTGTCTTTGAGTAAATGATCTTTAACCATCCAGAGGGTGCGGGTGAAAGACCCGTTCTCCAAAGAAGGGCGCCCTGTGCCCAGGAGGTGTTGTAACCATGACGGAGAGGAAGGGTTTGAGATGAGAGAAGCGAAGCCGCCCGCTCGCTCATGGGTCAGGTGTGCCAAGTCGCACTTGCAGTGGAGGGCTGGCGGCATCGCAGCCTGGGGATAGTCGTCAGGCCCTCCTCTTGTCCCATGCTAGACAAGGGGGCAGGTGGTTTCCATCCCAGTCCCCATACCTCAGAGGACTCCATGGCGTTTTATTGACTATGCCCCGTATCTGTGCCACCAGGCCAGCCCTTCGTCAGTGTGGGACTTCATGCACACTGGGATGTTGTTACAGTTTTGTGGTACTGGGGATTGAGCCCAGGGGCATTCTACCTCCAGGCGACACTCCCAGCCCTTTTTAATTTTGAAATGGGGTTTCACAAAGTTGCTGAGAGTCACTCCTTGCTGAGACTGGCCGTGAACCTTCCATCCTGTCTCAGCCTCCCAATACTGGAATTAAAAGCATGCACCACCACCCCTGGCTTTTTCCTTTGGATGCGAGGAGTTTCCATTTACAGTGACTGGGTGCTTCTTCAGCCACTCTCCCGCTGGAGTGTTTATTAACCCAAAGGGGCTTGGGGATCACCCGGCAGGCTGGTGCACCTGTGCACAACACAGTCGCAGTTGCAGACACACTGCTGAGCAGAAAGTGCAGTGCCAATGAAACCACTGTCGCAGCATGTTAGACTTCATTGTGATGCTCACTGTTGAAGCAACAAGCTGACCCTTGTGTTTCTTGTCACCCAGGCATATTTTAGAATGGTGTGGAAAGAGAAAGTCTTGATGTTAGATGTTAGCAAACATAGTGGAAGCCCTGGGCCTCCCCTGGGCTCATCGAGCACTGCCCTTGCCCCGGAGAAGCTCCAGCTCGAGTGGCGTGTGTGCATTTCCCCAGAAGTTTTCTAACTCAGAGAGGGAGCAATGCGACATTTCTCAACACCGGCAGCAATCTTTGGGCACAAGCAAAGGGGAAACCCTGGCTCTGGTCCGGCCTCCTGAGTCCTCTGTGCATGGTCCAGAGCTGGGCTGAGGGCTCGGGTGGCCCTGGTTAGAGGTGGGTGGCGCCTGCAGACCTCTGCGGTTAGCTTTTCCTGGCCAGGTGTCAAGTCTCATCCATGAAGCAGCAGCAGAGGTCAGTAGCTGGCCATGCCCCGGGACGGCCTCTGTGTCCCTGGATGTCCCCATGGCAGAAGAGTTGGATGGTGTCCCATTGGTGACTCCTGGGACAGAAGGATGCGTTGACATGTTGCTTTGGCTTTCCTAAGAATCTTGGGAAGTTTTCTTAAATCCTCTTTGTGTACGTCATTTCCTCCCATGGGCTCACATGTTTAAAAGTAGCACCAGAGCTGGGTGTGGTGACGCATGCCTGACCTCCCAGCAACTCAGGAGGCTGAGGCAGGAGGATTGCAAATTCAAGGCCAGCCTGGGCACCATAGTGAGACCCCATCTCAAAAAAGAAAAATGCCCAAGCCCTTTCCAAGGAGGCCAGTCACTTCATACCCAGTGGCGTCTGGGAAGACAAGGCAGCCTGTAGTCACCTGAGTCACCAGGTGAGAGGCAGCCCCACAGGGGAGGGGTGGGGACTGGAGCCACTGTGTCAGGGAGAGTCCTGGCCGCAGCTCTCAGCCCCTGGGAGTCCTAAGACAGCCCCCAGGAGGCCGGAGTGCGGCTCCCTAGAGGACGAAGATTTCTATAACCAGCTTCTTCTAACCTTGGCTGTTTTCTAGCTGAGCCCTTGTCTGGGGTGTCTGGAGTGAGCCTGGGAGAATCCTGGGCGAAGGGGCTTTTTTCCCCTGTACTCTACTCACTCGCTGCCCACTGATCGAAGCCCCTAGGGGATGGTATGACATGCAGAAGCCTGGGCCCCCACCATGCCGCCTGGTCAGCTTGGCCACGCCCAGGGTGGAAGAGGCCACAGCACATCCTCCCGGGCAGAGTGGCTCCACGCTGCGCTGCCCCTAGTTTATAAGCACGCAAGGGCAGCAGCTGCAAGACCACTTCCCTCCACCCTCGGCCGCCCCGCCCGCCCACCCACCCCACAGCCTGTGCTCACATTGAAGGAGATTGTCTTTTCTGCTCCCAGTCCTCTGCAGAGCAAAAAGACTTGTCGGATTCGGGAGAGGAGCCTCAGGGGGAGGCTGAGGCCCCCTGCCATGGCACGGGTCACCCCGAGTCAGCTGGTGAGCATGCCCTAGAACCTCCTGCCCCTGCTAGCACTTCAGCCAGCACTCCTCCGCTTCCCGTTCCTGAAGCCCAGCTTCCTTTTCCACGAGACCTGGCAGGGGTAAGTCCATATCGCCCACACTCCTGTGCCCTGGCCCCTTCACCCCGGGCCCCTCCGTTCCAGACCCCAGATGAGCATAAGCAGCCGATAACGGACAACGAAGGTTTCTTTGACTCCCTTTAATTCATGCTGCTGAAAACTTAGGAGAGATTAAGTCCCCTTTTGTTGAGGCTTTTGAGTCAGGGAAGTCTGTACCATAGCAAGAGACATTACCTGCTTCCTAAGAGGGACTGAGTAGTGGGTTAGAGACTTCCAAATCAGATTCGACCCTTCTCCTTCCTTCCTTTTCTTTCTCCTGCCCTGAATGTGGGCATGCGAGTTCAGTGTCGTAGAAACCCGGAAGCACTTGCTTCCTGCGCTCTGTGGGAGGGACTCATCTCACCCGACAGCCGGGGCTGGCCCAGCATGGACTGAGGCAGGTGGTGGGCCTCTGGCCTCCAGCCCGCTGCTCAGTGCCCTTCCTCTTTGGAGGTGTTGGTGGAGAAGAGTATGCGCTCTTGGGAGCAAGAAGCAGCTTGGCTGTGGGATGTTTAATAAATTGGAATAAATTGGAAAAGGTGACCATCACCTGCGTTCAGGAGTGGACCTGCCATCCGCAGCTCTGTCGACAGGGAGAGGGCCCAGCCTCCTACCCTGAGCGGCTCTTCAGTCCATACCAGTTCAGTGTTTCAGGAAACCATTAAGACTCGGCCGCAGCCTCCAAGTCCTAGGATACACAGGGAGAGCGGGGACAGCCTCAGCGAGGTGGGCCAACCTCCTGTTTTGCCATTCTAGAGGAAGCGGGCCTCCAGTCAGGAGCAGGCTTGGGGTAATGGTACATTCCAGAAGCTACAAGAACGGCCCTTGCACAAGAGTGCGGGAGCCTGAGTCGGAAGGCTTGCCTTCGCTCTGGCTTGTGCACAGGCTTGCTTTCTTGTAGAGCAGCTCTCAGAAATGTCTGAGTCGGGTATTGTGTGTCGCACAGCTCTGTGAGCCCATGAGCGGCCTCTGGGCTCCCCTCGGGCTCTAGAAGCACGGCTTCCATAGGACTGAGTGGCTCCAGGGGTGGCAGGTTCCAGCGTGAGAGTAGCTGACAGGCTGGCCCAGGCCTTTTGTCAGGAAGCTGCTTTTTAAGAGCTCACAGGGAGGGACGGCCGGGCATGGTGGCGCACATCTGTGGCCAACTACTAGGGAAGCTGAGGCAGGAGGCTGGCAAATTTGAGGATAGTCTGGGCAACTTAGTGAGATCTTGTCTCAATTTTTTTTTCTTTCAGTACTGGGGATTGAACCCAGGAGCATTCTACCTCTGAGCTACACCCCCAGACCTATTTTTTATTCATTTTGAAACGGTTTCACTAAGTAACTGAGGCTGGCTACAAACCTGCAATCCTCCTATCTCGGCCTCCCAACTACTGGGATTACAAGCGTGCGCCACCATGCCTGGCTCTGCCTCAGATTTTTAAAAGAGGACTAGGGATGTAGCTCAGTGGTAGAGAGCACTCCTGTGGGTTTATCTCCAGTACTCCAAGAGAAAGAAAACACACAGGCCCCTTGCACTGCTGACAGCCCTAGGAGGGGACCTATTTCTTGGTGGGGCCTCGCCTTCCACCCGAGGTCTCTGAGACCTGACCAGCCTCACGGTGGCCTGTGCCCACGAAACCTGGCTTCAGGTCAGAGGCTGTAATCCTGAGAAATGCAGGAGTTCCCAGAGTGGCAGAGGGAGGCGGCACATCATGGCAGGGGCCTCAGGACCCGCTCAGCCACGGGCAGAGCCAGGACTGGGTGCAGGTGGTGAGTGCACCATCCCAGCTCTGACAGCCGCACGGTGAGCCCAGCCTCGAGTCCAGGAGCAGCCAGCCCTGCCACCATCTGGGACAGCGCCGCGCCAGCCACGGCTCTCCCTAGTCAGCCGACGTGCTCAAGACCGAGAGGCCAATCCGATGGAGTGCAGGTGTGCTTCTCCTGGCCTGAGTTTTTCCTTGGGTCAACTCCAACTATTTCTCTTACATCCTAATAAGTTTGGGTCTCACCGTGGCCCACATTGGTGCTCAGGAAAGCTCTCCTCCGTCACCAGCAGGCCTCATCCACTTCATCTGGTCTGTCCTGTCCCATGGGCCCCCTCTGTGATACTAGTGGCTCCCTCCAGAAGGCCAGTTGACTTCCAGTCTCCTCCAGGGCCTTGGGACCAGGAAAGAGACTCAGTGTCTTGGGCTTCCTGGCTGTCAGAAGACTGCTTGAAGAAGACCAGATCACGTGCAGATTCGTTTCTCTGCCACAAGGAAAGCCAGCGGCTCCCATGCTCGCTCTGAGCCTGCCAAAGTGGTGCTGGCCCAGAGCTCCGAGCCAGCTCGCTGCTGCCTTGCAGCATGTTCATCAGACCCACCAGGAAGCCTCCAGGACCAGAGCAGCCTAGGCAGGACGGCCCCCACCCACAGCTGCCTGCCGGCGCTACCGTCCACACCTGCGGGCAGCCCTTGATAAGCGCTTCTGAGCTGGTTGCCTCCGTCCCAAGATAAGCAGCTTCCAGCGCCCGTGATGGTTTTCATCCTGGACGTCCATTCTCTTGCAGCTGCAGCCAGCCAGGCCTTCTCATTGGTCAGTCCAGACGGGACCCACCCAAGCTCCCTTAGGCCAACTGGTAGCCGCTGCTCTCTAGCCTTTTCCAGGGGTCCAGAAGATGCCGTTCTTCCCCATCTGTCGAGACAGCTTCTGAAGGGAGCCTCCAGCTTTGGTCTTTCCCTGGTTTAGCCTGGCCCCTTGCTCCAGGCCATGCCAAGCAGCCTCCCAGGAGCCATGTTTACTGGAGGGAAGATTCTAAACAAATGCACCAAGCCCAGTGTTCACTGTTCCATGCTTTATACAAAGAGCAGACAGCCCTTCCTCCACATCCTGCTCTGGGCTACATGTGGCCTCCCATCTTGTACTTGGCCACTCGGCCAGAGACTCCTGGCCACACAGCGGAGCTGCCCAGTGGCTCCTGGGGAGTGACTTGGTGGCCCAGGCAGTGGGGTGAGGACCTCGCCTTTTAAGAGCCTGCCTTCCCCCGATGCCAGAGAAGTCCAGGGGCTCTCGGGTCATCTTTCTCCTCTGCTTCCTGGGGTGATTATCAACGTGGGGTGTTTTCACCGTGTGTCCCAGATGGCTGTTGACCTCACGGGTATTCATGAGGTGTCATCCCAGAGTCCGAGTCCTCACAGTGGGGGAGTCGAGTTTGGGGAGGAGTGGAGGAGGAAATGGGGTTCTTTCACCCTGCGCTGTCTTCAGTCCTTGCGTGCAGGACTCCAGCAGAGCCTCATGTGAAGGTGGCAGGCAGGACGCCATCCCAGAGGCCCTGTCCCGCTTCTCCGGCCTTCAGGGAGGCGCTGCAGCAGTTTCCTTGCTGGAGGCTCTGAGGACCATGCAGCCGCTGCTTTCCTGTGGGCAGGTTCTTAAAAGAGACAGAGGAGCCTCCAAGTCTTTTCTGGCCAGGCACCTTTCCCAGTTCATGGAAGCAGGAGCAGCAGAGGACTTGGACTTGGGCCTCTTGTGCCCAGGGCTTGTGGGGTCAGAGGTCAGAGCTGTGTAGTGGCAGGAGACAGACACTAGACGTGTGAGGTCACTTCCCACAGTGCTAGAGCCAAACAGGCGGGGAGAGGGTCAGGTCTGGGGGTCGCTGGCACTGGGGAGTGAGTGCAGGTTCCCTGGAGGTGGCGGTCACAGTGGACCTGAGGGACGGCGTCTGGGCCCTGCAGAGGCCTAGAGGGGGAGCACCGCACCATGGGAGGAACGCAGAGACTGAGCAGTGAGGCAAGAAGGAGGCCCACAAGAAGGCCCACAAGAAGGCCCGCATGGCGAGCAGGAGCACTACAGGTGTCCGCCGAGGGAGCCGCCAATCAGTACCGGGTGGATGGTTCTCGGGACTATAGCTGGTGAAGGGAGGACACACCAGAATGGTGGGAGCACTTTTCTGTGCTGTGAGAAGTCTCGCAGCCTGGCTCCTCTGCTCTGGGAGACCCTGAGGAGTGAGGCACAGAGAGATCCCAGATGCGCAAGGCCGAGGCCAACAGACCAAAGGGAGCAACAGTGGCGTGTGAGTGTCAGCTCCCACTTTCAGTTGTCCTCCAACTCCTGGACAGACCCCCAGAAGGAAGTGGGCCAAGCAGCCAGGCAGCTGTGGGACGTGGAAATGTCCAGACACGGCTGTCACAGCGAAAAGACGGGGGGCCTGGGAAGTAAGTTCTCCAGGCACAGCGGAGATTGGACATCCATGGCAGACAGGAACCAGGGAATCGCGTGTGGAGACTCGCTCAGGTCTGCCGGGCCCAGGGCAGGCCAGGAGGAAAGTCAGGGACAGGCGGCCTCAGGCCCCTGGCCTGGACGTGGATGTAGCCGTGTGCATAACTCCCACCCTAAGGCTGGCCTGTGGTGTCTGCACAGTCCTTTCGTTGAACAGTCCCAAGCCAGTGCCTACTCTGTGCTGAGGACCAGTTCCCTTGGAGCTGGAGTCTAGTAGAGCCCGACACAAATCACAGGTGGAATCAAAGCCACAGAGGGACAGCGGAAGAATCGACAAGACTATGGCCAAGGGTCTCATTCTGTGTGCGGAAGAGGGGGGGGACACACCTGGAGGAGGGAGCTGGTCATCTGCAGAGGCCTATGGGAAATGGCCACCTCCAGGACCCAGGGGGTGACCATGGGAGGGTTTTGGTCCAGGTGGAACACTCCTTGAGTTTGAGAGGAAAGGAGAGGACCCTAGAGCTTCAGGGCTCCTTCCAGAGGACGTGGGGGCTCGGGCTCTGCTAGGCCTGCTATGGGGAGCACAGGAGCCTCAAGAAGATGGGCCTATGAGACGTGGCCGGCATGCAGCACTTGGAGGCTGCAGGCAGCGCATGGGACCCAGGGGACAGGGCCCGTGTCCTTTGTCTTTTCTCAGCCTCTGGGGCTGGGAGGCCAGTGTGAGGGCTTGGGTGGGGGCTGAGCAGTCGGGCCCTGTTCCCTGCTGAAAAGCTAAGAAAAGCATGACCGAGAGATGAGGCCTGAGGCAAACTTACAATGCAGGGTTCTGCATCCTAAGACATGACCCTGGGCTCTGGCCTCAGAGTGCTGCAAGAGGGTATCTCCCAGCCCCACATGAAATCCTGGGCTGGGGACACTTCTGTACCCGGGACTCACTTGGAGCTGGCTTGCCCCCTGAGCAATGACGCCTCACCTGCCTTAGTTCCCTGCTAGGGAGCACTCGCGTCCCCAAGTTCCTGGTGAGGGACAAGGCGGAGTCAGGTTTCCTGCTTAGGGACTGGCCACTCAGGCTGTCCTACATTGCAGCCACTGCACACTGCCTGAGCCAGCCTGCTGCACGCCAGGGTTGATTTCCTTTGGACTTGCGTATTTTCACAGTGGCCCCAGCCAATAAGAGCCCTGTGAGGACTTGTTTTTCCCCAGTGCTTGGGTGGCGATGACCTCTGAGCTGCCCGGTCGCCAGGTGCCCAGGTGGGGTTAGTGATGGTCACCTCTTGCCTCACAAGACAGTTCCTAGAACCCCTTCAAGGTGGGACAGACCTTGAGCAAGAAGGCCGGGCTTGCTTTCCTAACATGAGCCTGAGCTGCCACTTCCCACTGGGAGGGAGAGTCTGGGTCACAGTCCTTTTCTGATGTCATGAATGAGCTATGTGACTGACCTGTCTTCCCCGGGCTGTCACTTCTGCAAATGCCAGCCTATAGCCCAAGACAGAGCTTACATTTCTTTTGTGTGTGTGTGTGTGTGTGTGTGTGGTTCTGCGGATTGAACTCAACGGCATTCTACCTCCGAGCTACACCCCCAGCCTATTTTTTATTGTTTATTTTGAAACAGGGTCTCACTAAGTTGTGGAGTGCCTCACTAGGTAGCTGAGGCTGGCCGCGAACCCTGATCCTCCGGTCTCAGCCTCCCAAATGCTGGGATTACAAGCGTGCGCCACCACGCCTGGCCAGAGCTTACATTTCTAAAGGATTGTACAGGCAAAAAGAATATGGCCACCATTGTGGCCTGCGAAGCCACAAGCACTGACTGGTCCCACATGGGGCGAGCGTGCCAACCCCACACACACCTTGGGAGGGCCTCTCCTGGGAGCCCCTTGTCCTGGGACTTACAAGCTGTGGCTGCTTCTCTGCAGTTTGCAAATCATTCCCCGAACCATCTCGTGGAATTCCTCACAGCACACAGAGACAGGCGGACGGTCCTTGTGGCTGAACTTGACCCTGGAGATTTTCAGAAAAGAAAATTGGTTCATCTCGATCCTAAATGGAACACGCCAGGAAGAGCAGCCTTCACCCTTGGCTTGCTGTTGACTGCTGAGGGCTGAGCGAGAGCAAGTCCCTGGGAAGGGATGTGGTGGTGGTGTGTGGAAGGGGGGCGTTCTGAATCTTAAGGTTGAAAAGGAGGTCATTCCTAGTGGTCTCTAGCTTGCGATTGTTCCATGGTACGTAGATTTGCTGGATGGGATTTGATACTTCTGCTCTGAACGCTTCGCAGCAAACTTTGGCCCCGGGTATCAAAGCTCCCACTTGCTCTGGAAATAATAGGTTAGCTTGGAATAGAAGTCTGCAGCATAGGAAGTCCCAAGGCAAGGAGCAGAAGCCGCTCTGATCCCATGTCCTGTGACCATTTAAACGGCCCTGCCATCTTCGCCATGGAGGGTCGCTTTGGCAGAACGTACTGTGGCCACATGCCACCCTGCTGTTGCTGTCACCTGTGGAGAAGCTGAGGCTGTGCTTGGATGCTTCCTCGACCGTTCGGAGGGTTCCTGGGCACGTGGTTGGGGAAGCTGGGCTCGGAGGGCTGGCGAGAGGTCGTTTCCGCAGAGGTTGGAGCTGTGTGGAGGCGCCATGGTGGTGCGCTGCGGGCTCTGCTTGTTCAGAATGGGGTGCTGGGTTATGGGGAGCTCGCCGTCCTCTCACCACCCTGCTGTGTCTTTGGTTTCAGAGGTCGGCCGGAGGCTCCAGCCCTGAAGCGGGAGAAGGTAAGGCTGGCTTCAGTGGCGAACTTGGAAACAGCCAGCTAGGTGCAGGGGCCCATGCCTCTCATCCCAGCAATTCAGGAGGCTGAAGCAGGAGGGTCGCAAGTTCCAGGCCAGCCTGGGCAACTTAAGGACACCCTGTTTGAGAATAAAAGATAAAGCTGGGTGTGGTAGTGCAAGCTTGTAATCTCAGTACTTGACAGGCTGAGACAGGAGGATCTTTGGTTCAAGGCCAGCTTTAGCAACTTAGCAAGACCCTATTTCAAAAGAAAAGGGGGTGGGAGTGTAGCTCAGTGGTAGAGCACCCTTCCTTGGGTTCAATCCCCAGTAGCCAAAAAAGCCTGATGTTTCTCCTCTTCCTGTCATTCTTTTCTGTAGATTCTGACCGAGAAGATGGAAATTACTGCCCTCCTGTCAAGCGAGAGAGAACGTCCTCTTTAACCCAGCTCCCTCCCTCACAGCCAGGTAAACGGGAGCATTTATCATTCTGTTGCTCGCTGCTCTCCTCCGTGCCTGAAGCTCGAGTCAGCCTCACGTATGGTCTTGTCAGGAGGGAGGTTAGAACTCTCGGAGTGTCGTACAGGTGTCCCCATCTGGAGTCGGCGACACAGAGAGCGTGGTGCGGAACACTAAAACCAAAGAAAAGGGTTGGCTGTTGAGAGCCCTCTCAGGGATTCGGCCCATTAATTAGCCCTCTGTCCTAGGCTGCCGCTTGTGGACTGAAGGTGGCGGGTGGGGTGGCCTCCGGGCCCTTTGGCGGCCTGCCTGGCACCGGTGGGCCAGGGAAGCAGCCCAGACACAGCAACCCGGAAACCACAGAGGCCTGCGTGCCTGGCCACGAGCTCCCGGAGGAGAGGACCTAGCTCGGATGTGGGGCCGGCTGGGGGCTCTGGTGGGCTGGAGGAGGACGGACAGGTTCTGGGGACAAAGTCGTGGGGCTGCTTCATGGAAGGCTCAAAACACCTGGCCCTGCCTCCAGCGGGAGCCCCCTGCAGGCCGCCGCCTCTTCCCCATGGTGATCTGGTCCACACTTGTGTGTTCTGCGTCTGTTCCGGCTATCTGTGGCACCAACTTGGAGGTGTAGAGATTCCTCTGCTGCCCAACTCGAAATTCACTCTGGGAAGTTCCCAGAAATGTTTTGCAGTTGTGACCCTTACGCCAGTCACTCCTGAAGCTGTTTCTGCTCACGAAAGGGTGTGCAATGGCATGAACTCACAGGGCAGAGGGTCGCTGCCTCCTCGATGGTCCCGGCACTGCGTTGCCTACCTGTCCTTAGCGTTGCACGTTTGTCACCAGATACTGACACTTTGCAGTCCAGGCCTCAGGTGGCGTCTTTTTTCCCCCTTTGAGAATCTCTGCCACCGGACAGGGCTCTGTGACAGGAGGACTCTTCCGCCTCCTTGTCTTTGAGTTGACCCCTGAGGAGGCACTAATGGGTCGCTTCCCCCCAGTGTGTTGCCACCTAGGAGAGGCAGCTCTCCCATCATCGGGAGAACTGGGGACAGAGGTGGCGCTGATGCCTTGGAAGGCCTTGTTTGTACACTGCCTTCCAGTTCCACCTGTGGTGGCCGGCGGGCGCACCGGGAACCGCTACTTCTGAGAGCCCAGGCGTGGTGGCACATGCTTATAATCCCAGTACTTAGGAGGCCGAAACAGGAAGATCACACATTCAAAGCCAGCCTCGGCAACTTAGAGAGGCTCTCAGCAACCTAGCGAGACCCTGTTTCAAAATAAGAATAAAATCCGGCTGGGGGTGTAGCTGGCTGGCGAGGAGGAACCCAGGCTGAGGGTCTCTGTGTGGTCTGCTTCCCAGCTGCCCACTCCAAAAAGGGTACCAAGGTAGGGTTGAGGACACAAGACAAGATGGGCAGCCAGCTGGCAGACTGGCCGAGGCCACTGGGCTGGGCACCCCGTGCTTGTGGTACAGAGGGCCTCTGGTTGCTTTCCTTGCCAGAATCTAAGCGCCTGTCTGCGAACTCCTGCAGGGCTAGGAGGGCCGGCCCTGCCCCTGGCCGCCTGCTGCTACTCACGCTTCTCTGGCTGTGTCCTTGCCGCGGCATGGAGACGTGCCGTATGCCCCAGCCTCTGTAGTTCTCAGACTATGTTGACTTGCACCCGTGAGCCCTTGTATCTGTGACCATCCACCAACCCCTGGGGTTGTCCCGGGAGGCTCATGGCAGATGACATCAGCCAAGACCTTCAACAGAAATGGGCACTGGAGGTCAGGATTCTATTTCAGTTCTGGGAGGTGCTGGGTCCTCCTACTCCCCCCACCCCCTGGCCTTCAGCTTGGAGATTTGGAGTTCAATGCCAGGCAGGGCTTCATTCAGCCCCTAAATTTCTGCTTTTCCCAGCAAAGCCTAGTTGTAACAATTCGACATCCCTTTAAAAATAATTATTAAGAGAAATAATTTTTTTTTCAAAATTTCGCATACAATATATTCGTATTGTTAGGAAAGAAAGAGCCAGGCATGATGGCTCATGCTTGTAATCCCAGTACTTTGGGAAGCTGAAAAAAGAGGATCACAGCTTTACAGCCAGCCTCAGCAACTTAGACCTTGTTTCAAAATAAAAAATAAAAATTCTCAGAGGTAGAATGCTCCTGGGTTCAATACACAGCACAAAAAAAAAAAAAAAAAAAAAAAAGAGCCGGCCATGGTGGTGTACACTTGTAATCCCTGTTCTTGGGAGACTGAGATAGAAGGCTAACAGGCTCAAGGCCAGCCTCAGTCTCAGTGACTTAGTAAGACCTTATTGCAAAAGAAAAAATAGGGCTAAGTGTGTGTGTATCTTGGAGGTAGAATGCCTCTGGATTAAACTCCTCCCCACAGTCCCTACTGTGATGCTGTGCCTGTGCCAGACCCTTCCTTTGCTGTGTAGGAAATGTTCACATTAATGAGTATCACCCAGATCTGTTCAGATAAACATGCTTAAGCACAGCTTTAAAACTTTTAAGGAAAACAGCTTGGTTCCTTCTCAAGGGTCCAAGCCTGCCTTTTTTGGGCTTTCTTTAGAGAACTGACTCCAAGATTTCCTGAAAATTTCTCCCACGTGGCTGAAGTTCCTCATAAAAGATTTAATGAGCGCTTTTACCAGCCTGGGTCCTGTAACCCAGCCGGCCTTCCGTAAACCACTGCCGCTTGAGGAGCGTGGTGTGCAGGGTCTCGCGCTGGCGCATGGGTGGCAAGTGGGGAGGCAGAGCCCTCCGTGTGCGCTAGAGCTGACCCCGCCCTCTTCCCGAGGAGCAGCTTGCCCAGGCCACAGGGCCACTTGGCTGGTATCCTGGGCTGCGGGGTGGTGTCCAGCAGCCTCTGGTTCTGTATGGTTCACCGGCACTTTCAAAGCCATGGGTCTGTCCCTTGCACTGTGGAGCTCTGGTATACCTCGATCCACGGCCCGGCAGCCTCTCAACCATCTTGATCAAACCGCAGCCTCCCTCCCCTTTGCAGTCCTTTGTCCTCGGCATTTAGAGCAGGGTGGCTCCAGGAGACGGAGGTGGCCTGGTCACAGCCTTGGTCTGTAGTCCCCGGCGACCCTAACATGTAGCCACGTGCATGCCGCCTACAGTGTGAATTCCGTTCTGCCAGTCCACCTCCACCGCCTGCCTTCTTTCCTGTCTTAGCTCCAATTTTGAAAAACTTGAGTACTTGGAAGAATCCTAAAGTGCTCATAGCCCCTTACCTGGAGATACCGCCCATGTCCCCAGTCCTCCACTGTGTCCTGACAGCAAGGGCATCTGGGTCTGTGGTGACTCCCCCACCCCCTTGACATCGGTGAACATGAGGGTCCTTTGATTTGAGGTGTCCAGCCATTCCTTGTGATCAGACCTGGAGAATGCTCCTTGGACTGGGGCCACTGGTGTGAGTGTGTCTCTGCACGCTGTGTCTGCTTGGCCTACGGGGGCCTTATGGACTGTCTGCCAGCTACCATGACCGTGTGGATCCTGTGAGTACTTTTGGAGGTCCTTGGAGATCCAGGAAACGTCCTTCCCCACCCCGCTTGCTCCCTGCCTGCGTGGCGAGGGACTCGGGTTTCATGTGGGGACGTCTCCTCTGTGGAAAGGAGAACCTCTCTTCTCCCCGCCTGTTCAGCCATTGACTTGCCGTGGCAATGTGGACTTACGGGCTCCCATCTTAGTTGCGTGGTTGGCAGCAGTTTGTTGTTACTAGTTTTTATTTTAATACTCAGTTTGCCCCAGGTCTAGCCAAGCAGGTTCCTGTGCCCTGGGTCAGATTCCCTTTGTTCTTTTGTGTACTTGCTTCACTTTCTGTCCCAAGGAGTGACTCCAGGCTCATCTTCTTGTCCTGGCCCAGTCCTACAATCTCTGCCGCTTCTCAGAGGAGCCCTGATTCTTTGTAGTGGAGACTGGTCTCTCGATCCAAGATCCAGACCCCTGGGTGGACAGTGCACCTCCACGTGTGTGGATTGCTCCTTCCATCTTTTTGTGTGTGTGTGTGTGTGTGTGTGTGTGTGTGTGTGTGTGGTATTGGGGATTAAACCCAGGGACATTCTACCTCTGAGCTATACCCCCAGTCCTATTGTTATTCTTTATTTTGAAACAGGGCCTCACTAAGTAGCTGAGGCTGGCCACGAACTTGCACCTTCCGAGTGCTGGGATGACAAGCGTGCACCACCACGCCCGGCCGGATTGCTCCATCTTTGCCAATGTGCAAGCATAGAGAACCTCAGGCTAGCTGAGCATAGTGGCACATGCTTATCATCCCATTACTTGGGAGGCTGAGACTGGAGGATTGCAGGTTCTCCCCCAGCCTCCACTACTTAGGCCCTTTGCAACTTAGTGAGACCCTGTTTGAAAATAAAGAATAAAATAGGACTGAGGGTATAGCTCAGAGGTAGAATGTCCCTGGGTTCAATCCCCAGTACCACTGGAAAAAAACAAAAAAAAGGAACCCTGGGCTACATGGAGACCCCACCCAAGACCAACAGGATTTGTGTTTCTGCCTTTCCCCTGATGGCAGGAGGCCTGGCTGCCCTCCTCCCCAGCTGCTCACTGCTGGCTCCCTCCCACCCTGCACCTGCCCCGGCCTCACGTCCTTGCACGAGC
>PVLC010039021.1:0-14451 GCA_004027655.1 Graphiurus murinus
GTTTTTTTTTTTTTTTTTTTTGGTGTTGTTTGTTTGTTTTGCGGTACTGGGGATTGAACCCAGGGGCATTCTACCTCTGAGCTACATCCCCAACCCTATTTTTTATTCTTTATTTTGAAACAGGGTCTCACTAAGTTTCAGAGGACCTTACTAAGCAGCTGAGGCTGGCAGCGAACCCGGATCCTCCGATCTCAGCCTCCCAAATACTGGAATTACAAGTGTTTGCCACCACGCCCGGCTGAGACCCTGTTTCAAAAATAAAGAATAAAAAAAAAAAAAAAAAAAAAAAAAAAAAAAATAGGGCTGGGGTGTAGCTAGGAGGTAGAATGCCCCTGAGTTCAATCCCCAGTACTGCAAAAATAAATAAATAAA
The DNA here is from genome assembly GCA_004027655.1 of Graphiurus murinus. Taxonomy (NCBI): domain Eukaryota; kingdom Metazoa; phylum Chordata; class Mammalia; order Rodentia; family Gliridae; genus Graphiurus; species Graphiurus murinus. Next base: position 373 of record PVLC010039021.1, read on the forward strand.
TAAATAAATAAATAAATAAATAAATAAATAAATAAATAAATAAATAAAACAAAATAGGACTAAGGGTGTAGCTCAGAGTACCAGTACCAAAAATAAAAATAAATAAATAAATAAGGGAGCCAGGCCTGGTGGCACATGCTTGTAAGTAATCCCAGCATTTGGGAGGCTGAGACCAGAGGATCCAGGTTCGCGGCCAGCCTCAGCTACCTAGTGAGGCACTCCACAACTTAGTGAGACCCTGTTTGAAAATAAAGAATAAAAAATAGGGCTAGGGTGTAGCTCGGAGGTAGAATGCCCCTGAGTTCAATCCCCATTACTGCAAAATAAATAAATAAATAAATAAATAAATAAATAAGGGCTGGGACATTACTCAGAGGTAGAATGTCCCTGGGTTCAACTTCCGGTACCAAAAATAAATAGATGAATAAACAAATAATATTTACCATTTATTTATTTATTGTGGTACTGGGGATTGAGTCCAGGGGCTTTCTACATCTTAGCTACACTCCAGCACTATTTTAGTTTTATTTTGAAACAGGTCTCTCGAGAATGATGAGAATCTCACTACTTGCTGAGGCTGTCCTCAAATCTGCAATCCTCCTGTCTCAGCCTCTCAAGTACTAGGATTACAAGTGTGTGCCACTGTGCCTGGCTTTATTTATTTATTTTTTGAGACAGGGTTTCTCTAAGTTGCTGAGGGTCTCACTTGAGTTCCTGAGGCTGACTGCAAACCTGTAATCCTCTTGTTTCAGCCTCTCAAGTACTGAGATTACAGGTTTGTACCACTGCACCCAGCCAACATTTACCTTTAATTACAACAATTATTTTTGTCTACTGAGCCAAAAAATATATGTATCTGTGTTTAATTATGTTTATGTTTTTTCTTCATCTTTTGATATTTTCTGAGGCTAATAATTGCTTCATTTTTTTCATTTTCATTAGTCTTTATGACTATTCTTATTTTTTCTTTGTGTTCAATAAATCAAGCCAATAGCAGTAGTTTTTCCAGATGCTTAAGCACAACAAATAGTGTATTATTTTGCTTCGTTTTTTTCTACTGAAGGCATCAGTTCTCCAGGTTTTTTGCACAAATATCATACTGAACCTTCTGCATCCTGTTTCTGGGTTGGATTCCCTGAGCCCTGGACACAGTGTCTTCTGGATTGTGGATTTAGATCACAGCTTCCTTTCCATTAGTCAGTAACTACTTCCCCTTGTCTATGGTTTACAAAAATTACTGAAATCTCTGGGCCACCAATGTCTCCTCTCCTGTCCTGTTAACGCTGTGGGTTAATATATTTTTACTCGTGTGTTTGTGTGTGTGTGTGCGCGAGCGAGTGCGCGTGCTGTTATCGATTGAACCCAGAGGCATTCTACCTCTGAGGTACACCCCCAGCCCTTTTTTAAATTTTTTGTTTCAAAAGAAGGTCTTGCTAGGTTACTGAGAGTCTTGATAAATTGCAAAGGCTGAGCCGGGTGCGGTTGCGCACGCCTGTAATCCCAGCATTTGGGAGGCTGAGACCGGAGGATCCAGGTTCAAGGCCAGCCTCAGCTACCTAGTGAGGGACTCCGCAACTTAGTGAGACCCTGTTTCAAATAAAGAATAAAAAATAGGACTGAGGGTGTAGCTCAGAGGTAGGATGCCCCTGAGTTCAACCCCCAGTACCGAAAAAAAAAAAAAAATTGCAGAGGCTGTCCTCAACCTGTAATCCTCCTGTCTCAGCCTTCCAAGTACTGAGATTACAGGTGTGCACCACCACCCCAGCTCACTTTTTCACTTATTTTTATTTTTTTGCCGTACTGGGGATGGATCCAGTGGCATTCTACCTCCAAGCTACACCCCTAGCCCTATTTTTTATTCTTTATTTGAAACAGGGTCTCACTAAGTCGCAGAGGGCCTCACTCTCACTAAGTAGCTGAGGCTGGCCATGAACCTGGATCCTCCAGTCTCAGCCTCCCAAGGGTGCACCAACACTCCAGGCTCTTTTTTTTTTGACACAGAGTCTTACTAAGTTGCAGAGTTGCTGAGACTGACTGTGAACCTACAATCCTCCATCTCAGCTGCACAAGTACTAGGATTGCAGGTGTGCACCACCACACCTGGCTTCACTTTTATTCTTTATTGTCATGTAGGTGGGAGTCATAAAGCAAAAACAAATGCCAGTCAATAATCTAACATGTTCAACTGGATGCCTTCACTGCTATAATTAAAAGAACAATAGGCATATAAAGGGGTATGAACAAATAGTTTAGATAAAAGGAATAGAAAATATGACTTTCCTCTGAAAAGATGCTGTTCACTCATATTTAAGGAATTGAGATTAGCCAGTCACAAAGAGTAAAGAAGCATATGTTCTCCCTAATATGCAGATGTTAGGGAGAAGATGGGGCATAAGAGGGTCCCCAGATGAAAAAGTAGAGACCCTTGATAAACAAAGAAGTTGATTTAACTGAAGGAGATGGATGGGGGGGGCATCCTAAGGCACATGATGTACTTACACAATTATATCAAGGTCACTCACTAAACTGAACTTGAGAGGGAGGGAGGGCGAGGGAGCCGGGTGGGAATTGGGGAAGGGGTCAGATGAGAAATGTGTGCACATTTGTCTTTATCAATTTGTACCTAACAAAGATGTATACATACAAAGCATGAATTATTACAATAAAAAAAGAATAATAAAATAAAATTTTAAAAAAAGGAATTGAAAATTAAAACAACGAAGAGGGGCATGATGACACACACAAGCCACCCAAGGGATCAGGGTCAGCTGGACAACATTGTAAGATCTGTCTCTTATGGTGGGGCAGACACTGTGCTATGGCATTGTTTTTCTCTTTGTTTTGTTTTGTTTTTTGGTGCTAGGGATTGAACCTGGGGGTTATTCTATCTCGGAGCTACATTTCCAGTCCTGTTTTATTTTTTATTTGGAGACAGGGTCTCACCAAGTTGCTAAGGCTGTCCACAAACCTGCAATCCTCCTGTCTCAGCCTTTCAAGGACTGAGATTACTGGTGTGCACCACCAAGCCTAACCTACTTACTGAATTTTAATTAATTTATGTTTAAATCATCATATATGGTTAGTGGCTACCATACTAGACAGCACAGCTCTGGGCTATGAAAAATGTCAAACAGGTCCAAACAGTCTTGGATTTTTTTTTTTTTTTTTTTTTTTTTTTTTTTTGGTGGTACTGGGCATTGAACTCAGGGGTATTCTACCTCCGAGCTACATTCCCAGTCCAATTTTTAAATTCTTAGGTCTCACTAAGTTGCAGAGGGCCTCACGAAGTAGCTGAGGCTGGCTGCAAATCGGGATCCTCTTGTCTTAATCTCCCAAGTACTGGGATTACAAGCGTATGCTACCACGCCTGGCTCAATCTTGGGTTTGGATTCCAGTTTCATCCCTTACCAGCTAGCTGAGTGACCCAGTGCAAGTCATCTCTTTAGGACTCAGTTTCCTCATCTACAATATGAGGCTGTAAATGCTACTGTATGCTTTATAGTAAGGATTAAATAAGATATCATAAATGGCCGGGCGTGGTGGCGCACACTTGTAATCCCAGCATTCGGGAGGCTGAGACCAGAGGATCCGGGTTCGTGGCCAGACTCAGCTACCTAGTGAAGCACTCCGCAACTTAGTGAGATTCGGTTTCAAAATAAAGAATAAAAAATAGGGCTGGGGGTATAGCTCGGAGGTAGAATGCCCCTGAGTTCAATCCCCAGTACCGCAAAAAAAAAAAAAAAAAAAAAGATATCATAAATGGTAGATTTCTTTCCTTCTTTTATTGGGTGTTCTCTAGGGACTTCCTGTTGTTCTCCAGGGAAACAATAATTATAAATATGAAGATTCCTGCTAGTAAGAGAATTCAAATAGCTTCTCAGCCTTTTGGCTAAGATCAAGTGTAGTAAGAGAGTTCAGTCTTCTTCGAAATTTCATACTATTTGAGAAGAGAGTCGAACATAATTGTGTCGAAAAAACTGCAAAAGGAATTATTTATTAGAATACAAGGAGGGATCCCAGAGCCCCTTTCTGGAAGAAACAAGATTCTGGGCTTGGATGGAGGCCAAACACCTGAAATATGCTTGCTGGTTCTTGTTTGGCTGAGTGCCCAGGTTCCGTACGGATGAGCCTGGGACCTGAGGGAGGCTCTCATGGCTGGCAATTGACTAATGGCTTCTAAATTCACATCTTTGATGTTTCTGAAGAAAACCAGACAAGAGTTGGATGCTAATTGCTTCCTCCTCAGGCAATTAATGGCTGTGTGACCTTGTGCAAGTTAGTTCACCTTTCTGGACCTCATTTCCCTATTTGCCTCTTTGCAGGGTTGCTTGAAGATTTGCCTAAGGAATAAATATGAAAAGCTGTCCTAGGAATTAGTCACATTTAACAGCAAGGCAGGAGGAGAGCAATGATATTAAAATCTTAGAGCCAGAAAAGAAAAGGAAAAACAAAAACAAAAACAAACAAACAAAACCCCTAGAGCTAGAAGGAGGTCACAGAAGGCTAATAGCAGAACCAAGACTGATGTAGGATAGAAGAAATAAGTATGTAGAAAGGAGACAGATGGGAAGAGAAAGTAAAATATAACTTTAACATAAAAAAACCTGGATGGAGAATCCCGGTTCACGGCCAGCCTCAGCTACTTAGTGAGGCCCTCTGCAACTTAGTGAGAAGAAATATCATCAAAATGGCCATCCTCCCAAAACTGATTTACAGATTCAATGCAATACCCATGAAATTACCAAGGGCGCTCCTCACAGACATAGAAAAATCAGCCCTTAAATTCATCTGGAAAAACAAACAGCCCAGGATAGCCAAAGCAGTTCTTAGCAACAAGAACCATGCAGGAGGTATCACAATACCTGACTTCAAACTCTACTACAAAGCCACAGTAATAAAAACAGCATGGTATTGGCACAAAATCAGACACATAGACCAATGGAGCAGAATAGAAGACTCAGAAACAGACCCACAGGTTTACAGTCAACTGATTTTTGAAAAAGGAGCCAAAATACATTGGAAAAAAGATAGCCTCTTTAATAAATGGTGTTGGCAAAACTGGTTAACCATATGCAGGAAAATAGAAATAAACCCCACTTTCTCACCCTGCACAAGAGTCAACTCAAGGTGGATCAAAGACCTGGAAGTTAGGCCGGAGACCTTGCAGCTACTCAAAGAGGGCATAGGACCAACACTTCAACACATAGGCACAGGTAAAAACTTTCTCAACAAGACCCCAAAAGCACAAGCAACTCAAAGGAAGATCAATACATGGGATTGCATTAAACTGAAGAGCTTCTGTGCAGCAAAGGAAACTATCAAGAACCTCAACAGAGAGCCCACAGAGTGGGAGAAAATTTTTGCCAGCTACTTTTCTGATAGAGGACTAATATCTAGGATATACAGGGAACTCAAGAAACTCACAGCTAAGAAAACAAATAACCCAATCAAAAAATGGGCAAAGGATCTAAATAGACACTTCACAAAAGAAGAAATACAAATGGCCAATAAAGGTATGAGGAAATGTTCCACATCATTAGCAATCAGAGATGAAAATCAAAACTACCTTGATATTTCACCTAACTCCATTCAGAATGGCAATCATCAGGAACACAAACAACAACAAATGCTAGCGAGGGTGTGGAGAAGTGGGAACCCTAATACATTGTTGGTGGGAATGCAAATTAGTGCAACCACTTTGGAAAACAATATGGAGGATCCTCAGACGAATGGGAATGAACCTACCATATGATCCAGCAATACCACTTCTGGGTATCTACCTAAAAGAACAGAAACCAAACTATCAGACCAACGCATGTTTATCTATGTTTATAGCTGCACAGTTTACAATTGCCAAACTATGGAACCAGCCAAGATGTCCATCAACAGATGAATGCATTACAAAACTATGGGATATGTACACAATGGAATTTTACTCAGCCATAAAGAAGAACAAAATCATGTTATTTGCAGGGAAATGGATGGAACCGGAAAACAATGTGTTAAGTGAGATTAGTCAGTCACAAAAAGTTAAAAATCGAATGCTGTCCCTAATATGTGGAAACTAGGTAGAAAATGGGACATAAGAGGGACTCCAGATGAAGAAGGAGAATCCTTAGGTGAACAAAGAATTTGACTTAACGGAAGGTGATGGGGGGGGGGACACCCTAATGAGCATGATGTACTTTCATGAACACATCAAAGTCAATCACTAAACTGACCTTGAGAAGGAGGGAGGAGGAGGTAGTGGGGCCGGACTTGGGGAAGGGTTAAATGAGAAATGTGTGCATGTATGCCTTTACCTATACTAGCTTGTACCTAACAAAAATGTGTGATTACAATGCACCAATTAAAAAATAAATGAAAAAAAAAGGGGAAAGATGAAAAAAAAAAGGATTTTTTTTTTTTCGGTACTGGGGATTGAACTCAGGGGCATTTTAACTCCAAGCTACACCCCCAGCCCTATTTTTTATTCTTTATTTTGAAACAGGGTCTCACTAAGTTGCAGAGTGCCTCACTAGGTAGCTGAGGCTGGCCACAAACTTGGATCCTCCGGTCTCAGCCTCCCAAATGCTGAGATTACAAGCGTGGGCCACCACGTCCGGCTGAAAAAGGATTTGTTAAAGTTCTACCAGGAGATTTTTGATCTACCTAATGCAGAGTACATTTCTATTAATGTGGCAGAAACAGCTAAGACATTTGTAGATCGACTTCAATCCTTGGGGCCTAACTGGCCCTCGTTTACCTCCTTGCTGGGAGAAGTTATTGGATTAGCAGCAATAGTCATTCTAGGCTTATGCATTCTACCACTCATTGTATACCTTGTGATCAATACCTTTGTTAATATACGAGCAGATTTACATGGAATAAAACTGCAAGCACTGCCTCGCACAGGGCCTGGTAGTCAATGATGGGTTCGATTTTCTTAGGGCAATATCACCCTAAGACAGGGCTCCTTGAATGATTCATTGAGACCCCTTGACGGGTAAGATTATGCACCTGGTAGGAAACGACCTAAGACAGGCACAGTCCTTCGTGCATTTTAAAATAAAAACGGGGGAGTTGTGGGAGCTCAGCTGGGCCCTTCCCCCTCTGGCAGTTGCTATCTGCATATATGAGTAATTATACTGATTCTTCTGCTATGGCTACTTTGGCATCTTGAAATCTGGAGATTGCTCCTAGGATGCGTAGATGAAAGACCCTCCTACTTCTTAGAAAGTAAATATATGACTCTAAAGGTTTATGGTTTTATGATTCTAGAAAGTTTGCTTGACCAGGCTATGTTAGGAATGTGGGCTATATGTGTAAAACGAAGTGGTGCTAATTGTGCTCTGACAATGATTGATATGTCGTAAATGTATACTTAACCCTGTTGTACTCAAGAAATGTATAAAAAACCCATGCTGAATAAAATAAAAAGTACTATATAAATAGCTTCAGTATAGCTCATTTTGATACCCCTGAAATAGCACATTTGCCTCTGGTTATAATGTTCTGCTAGGTTCAAAACCAAGTAAATAGCCCTATGGTGGGCAAACAAGTTTTTCTAACATTTTTACTGTTAAAGTCAGTCATGGCTCCTCAGGGTTATTTTAGGAACTTGGTGAGGCTTTGCCTCTACCAGTGTGTCATCTGCCAGGACAGGTCTTGCTGACCATGTGGCTTCATTTGAAACATAGAAGACATTTTCCTCTCTGATGACCCTCCTTTATGCAGAGTATGTGCTGGTGGCTCCCATCTCTGGGGCCTTCATGATCTCTCTATTTTGGTAGGTCAGATGACTCACCAGAATTGCAGGGGCCTTTAATAAGGTCCTTCCCTGGGTCCTATTTGAACTTGGAGGACCAGGGCCCAAATATTGGCTGTTTTTCCTTAGCTCTTTTATCTCCTGATTGTTCTCTAAGTTTCAGTTGTTGAACACCCAGAAGGTCAGTTTTACCAATCTTTTTAAGCTGTCTTGCAGGTGACAGCTATCATCTCAAAACTCTGTTTGTAGCCGGGCGTGGTGGCACAGGCTTGTAATCCCAGTACTTGAGAGGCTGAGACAAGAAAATCACAGGTTCCTGGCCAGCCTCAGTTATTTTGTGAGGAACTCCACAACTTAGTGAGACCCTGTTTCAAAATAAAGAATTAAAAATAGGGCTGAGGGTATAGCTCAGAGGTAGAATGCCCCTGGGTTCAATCCCTAGTACTGCAAAAATCAATCAATCAATAAATCACTGAGTATTGTATTTTGTTAAATGTTAATAAACAACAGTTATACAATTTTATAAGAAAAACACAACAGAATTACCAGGAATAAAACATCCTATTTGTATCTTTGAATAAAGAAGATGGGCATAATCCAATTAGGAAGATAGAAGTATACACCTGGAAAGGCTACCACCATTTTGTTTATTTAAATGACATTAGTAAAGTGTTTTCTTACATTTTGTCTTTTAGAAGTCCTATACTTTTTGGGAACACAAATGTCTAAAACAGCATTGTCAATAGAGAGCAGAAAATACAGGAAATTATCTTAGTAAAATATAAAATTTTGCTCTCTAGGCTTGTTTTTCTAAAATTTTACCAAAAGCAGATCAATATCTTAAGAAAACCTAATATTTATTTATTTGTATGTTTATTTATTTATTTCTATTTTATGGTACTGGGGATTGAACCCAGGGGCATTCTACCTCTGAGCAACACTCCCAGTCCCATTTTTTATTCTTTATTTTGAAACAGAGTCTCACTAAGTTGCAGAGGGCCTCAGGAAGTAGCTGAGGCTGGCCTTGAACATGTGATCCTCCCGTCTCAGCCTCCCAAGTACTGAGATTACAAATATGAGCCACCTCACCCAACTAACCTAATTTTTCTTTCTTTCTTTCTTTTACTTATTTATTTATTTTTTTGTGGTATTGGGAATTAAACCCAGAGTCATTCTACCTCTGAGCTACACCTCCAGCCCTATTTTTTATTCTTTATTTTGAAACAGGGTCTCACTCAGTAGTTGAGGCTGGCCACGAACCTGTGATCCTCCTGTCTCAGCCTCCCAAGTACTGGGATTACAAGTGTGTGCCACCACACCCGGCTTAACCTAATTGTTTCAAAAATAAAATCAATGCATTTAATGTAACTTTTAGACAATCCTTTAAATGATTCCTCTTCATTGTAACCAACCTTATTACACATTCAAAGTTTATTTTATATATCTTTTCTTTTGTGTGTGTGTGTGTTACTGGGAATTGAACCCAGAGTATTGTACCTCTGAGCTGCACCCCTAGTCCTATTTTGTTTTTATTTTATTTTTTTTTTGGTACTGGGGATTGAACTCAGGGGCATTCTACCTCCAAGCTATACTCCAGTCCTATTTTTTATTCTTTATTTTGAAACCGAGTCTCACTAAGTTGCGGAGTGCCTCACTAGGTAGCTGAGGCTGGCCTCGAACCTGGATCCTCCGGTCTCAGCCTCCCAAATGCTGGGATTACAAGCGTGTGCCACCACACCTGGCCTATTCTTTTTTTTGTTCTATTTTTTATTCTTTATTTTGCAACAGGGTCTCACTAAGTTGCGAAAAGTCTAAGTACTTGAGGCTGGCTGCAAATATTTGATCCTCCTGTCTCAGCCTCCCAAGTACTGGGATTACAAGTGTATGCCACCATGCCCGCTAACCTAGTTTTTTTTGGGGGGGAAGGGGGTACTGGGGATTGAACCCAGGGGCATTCCACCTCCGAGCTATACCCCCAGCCCTATTTTTTATTCTTTATTTTCAAACAGGATCTCACTAAGCAGGTGAGGCTGGCTGTGAACCTGTGATCCTATCTCAGCCTCCCAAGTACTGAGATTATAAGCATGTGCCATCACACCCGGCTGTAATCTTTTCTTTTGTGTGTGTGGTACTGGGGATTGAAGCCGGGGCATTCTACCTCCGAGCTACACCCTCAGTCCTATTTTTTATTCTTTATTTTGAAACAGGGTCTCACTAAGTTGCAGAAAGCCTCACTAAGTAGCTGAGGCTGGCCTCGAACCTGGATCCTCCAGTCTCAGTACTGAGATTACAAGTGTGTGCCACCATACCCGGCTCCCAGCCCTATTTTTTATTCTTTATTTCAAAACAGGGTCTCACCAAGTTGCAGAGGGCCTCACAAAGTAGCTGAGGCTGATGTGCAAACCTGTGATCCTCCTGACTCAGCCTCCCAAGTACTGAGATTACATGCATGTGCCACCATGCCCAGTTTTTTATTTTTTATTTTATTTTTTGTGGTAATGGGGCTTGAACCCAGGGGCATTCTACATCTGAGTTATACCCCCAGTTCTAATTTTTATTTTGAAACAGGGTCTCACTAATTTGCGGAGGGCCTAAGTAGCTGAGGCTGGCCACGAACCCAGATCCTCAGGTTTCAGCCTCCCAAGTACTGGAATTACAAGTGTGTGCTACCAGGCCTGGCTTCCCCAGTTTTTTATATTTCTTATCCTTTATGAATCACTTGAAACTTCCTCAAACCCTCTGTGACTTGCTTAACCCTCTGATTTTTGTTTTCAACTTTCTTTTCCCCTATGGGATAACTCAGTCATTTAGAACAAAAATCTTGCCATAAAAAATTCTTTCCCGCTGCGTGTGGTGGTGCAGGCTTGTAATCCGAGTGCTTGAGAAGCTGAGACCAGAGAATCCGAGTTCACGGCCAACACTCAGCTACTTAGTGAGGACTTCCGCAACTTAGTGAGACCCTGTTTCAAAAAATGAAGAATAAAAAATAGGGCTGGGGGTGTGTCTCAGAGGTAGAATGCCCCTGGGTTCCATCCTCAGTACCGCAAAAATAAATAAATAAATAAAAATATTTTCCACCTAAAAGTATTTCCCTCTTTCTTTTAACTTTCTTTATTACCACATCCCTTCATGCCTACAAATATTTCCTTTTATTTATTGGGTTGTCTTTTGTCTCTTTGGGCTCTGGTGGTATGACAAATATTTATTTGTCAGTGTGGCCAGAAAGGCCACACCTGATTTACCTTGCTGGCATAGCTTTGGATTTCTCCTTAATATAAACTTTAGACCCTTTACTTTGCAAAACAGATCCAACAGTAAGATAGAGTCATTGTTTATATTTCCCTCTGGTAGCCAACTGCTTTGTCTCTTAATCTGTACTACAAAATTCAGGCACAGAAAAAAAACTGGGCATTTTTTTCAGTTGGGTGTTGGCAGGCTTGGCAGTTGGGCTGTTTCCCATTTGAGAGACAGAGGAGAAATAAAAGTGAACCTGGTGCTCATTTCATGCATGGCCATAATAGGGTGCATCTACTGGATTTATTCATGTTTGCCAGCATGATGAAGAGCTGGTACCTAGTTATGACCTCCAGATACATGTGTGCTGCATCTGTGCTGGGGGTGTCAGCAAGACGTGAGACCAGCATGCTGATGACCATGGGCCTGATTGCGCACTGGTAATTGTAGCCTGTCTGTGACTTTCCTTTGCTACCACAGGGAAGTATATATAGTCTACCTGTGTTTAGTTTTCCTAGTACAATGGCCAGTAAGGGAATGAAACTTGGGATTTTCAGCATTTGGAACAATAAAATTTGTCTACTCTTTTTAGAGGGTTTAAAATTCTCCATGCAGCTCTGTCAGCTAAAGGTTATTGAGGAGTTTTATTTGTCTGAGCATTGTCTCTAAATTTTTAGGGTGCTCAGTTAAAGGACTAGATAGTTGTTACCATCAAAGCAATGTATACAAAATTACACATTTACCTGAACCCTGATTTCCAGCAGCCTTTGTTGTCTTTTAGTAAAGACCCAAAAACAATGCCATTCTACAATATTTTTTTTCTATATACCAAAGATTTAGAAGCCCACTTAATAGACCCAAATGTTATTTTAGATTCTATAAAGCCAAGAGCATTTAAAAGCATTAATTACATTGTACATTTACCCAATTTAATTTAATAAATTATAGGTTATCCCTGAAAATCAAGACATCAGATAAACATCATTAGTGTCTTAAAACATTTTTCCTGCCACAGAAAAAAACCTTAAAGGCAATGAACCTTATATTTGAAAACATCCTACAGAGGTTAACATAATCTTCATTGGCTATTTACCTAGGAAAAAGGCACATGTTAGCAATTTTACGGATATTTTTACTTTAATCTTAGGAACAAATCTTAAATTTACTCAGTTGTTAGATATTGGAGGTCTTCTTTTTTTTTTTTTTTTTTAGGTACTGGGGATGGAACCCAGGGCATTCTACCTCCGAGCTACACCCCCAGTCCTAGTTTTTATTCTTTATTTTGAAACAGGGTCTCACAAAGTTGTGGAGGGCCTCACTAAGTAGCTGAGGCTGGCCGCGGACCCGGATCCTCCTGTCTCAGCCTCCCGAATGCTGGGATTACAAGCGTGCGCCACCACGCCCAGCAGTCGCATCTTTTATTTTTACTGTCTGAGATTGTTTGTGCCACCCACTAGGCTCTGTTACTCCCTGACCTAACACTTCTCTGTCTGCAATACCTTTAGATTGATCTTTGGTGGTTTTAAATGTTAAAGATTGTTTTTCACTATACCTCTTGCTCCTCAAGATAAGGAAAAATTTGCATTTTCTGTCCCTATAGCAAATAATAAGGAACCCATTAAAAGATATCAGTGGAAATTTCTTCCTCAGGGTATGATGAATAGTTCAACTATGTGCCAACATTATGTGGCACAAGCTATTCAACCCATCTGGAATCAGTTTTCTAACTTATATATTATCCACTACATGGATGATATACTCGTAGCTGGAACCTCCACTCAAGAATTTCACTTAGAAGCCGGGTGTGGTGGCGCACGCTTGTAATCCCAGCATTCGGGAGGCTGAGACCAGAGGATCTGGGTTCGCGGCCAGCCTCAGCTACCTAGTGAGGCCCTCCGCAACTTAGTGAGACTCAGTTTCAAAATAAAGAATAAAAAATAGGGCTGGGGGTATAGCTCGGAGGTAGAATGCCCCTGAGTTCAATCCCCAGTACCGCAAAAAAAAAAAAAAAAGAATTTCACTTAGGCTTAATACAATTAATAAACTCCCTACAAGAATGGGGATTGCAAGTTGCACCAGAAAAAAATACAAAAAAACAAAAACAAAAAACTCCTTTCAATACTTAGGAGACATAGTTCAACAAAAGACTATGCAACTCCAAACACCAAAATTTAATACAAAAATCATTAAATACCTTTAATGGTTTTCAAAAAATTTTAGAGGCATAAATTGGATAAGACCTTATTTAAAAATAACAACCAATTAACTCCCTTGTTCAATATCTTACAGGGTGATCCTGATCGCTCTTCATCATGTTCACTCACCCTGATGACTTGACAAGCTCTTTCTTTAATAGAATAATCTCTTCTTAATTTACAGGTTTTTTGTGTAAACAATGATCTCCCTGTTCTGTTCTTTGTATTCCCCATGACTTCCCTTCCTACAGGACTAATTGCACAATTGTCTTCTACCTTAGATATTATGAATGGATACATCTTTGTCTCAACCTACAAAAACACTTGTTACTTATATACAAATATGTAACCTCATTATTAAAGGCAGAGAAGGCATTCATCAGCCACTCAGGATTGATCCTCACACTATTTGGGATAATGTTACTGGTGTTATGACCCTAACAAGACCTGTTGCAGTATGAATACCAGTTACACTTGAAGAATCCTGGCAGGAGATGCCTGCAGTAGCCTTCATGCTAGAGCTATTAATATACTTGAAGAAAAGGACAAAGAGGTTTATTTGGTGTTTGATTGCTGGGATTATCACCCTCGCTGGAATCACTGCCTCCATTGCCTCCACGCCAACTATCGTCATCGCTCTATACCAGTCAGTCCAAAATGCCAAATATTAGCTGGGCGTGGTGGCGCACGCTTGTAATCCCAGCATTCGGGAGGCTGAGACCGGAGGATCCGGGTTCGAAGCCAGCCTCAGCTACCTAGTGAGGCACTCCGCAACTTAGTGAGACTCGGTTTCAAAATAAAGAATAAAAAATAGGGCTGGGGGTATAGCTCGGAGGTAGAACTCCCCTGAGTTCAACCCCCAGTACTGCAAAAAAAAAAAAAAAAAAAAAAAAAAAAAAAAAA